>JASAOO010003540.1:0-108283 GCA_030849075.1 Zelonia costaricensis
TCGAAGTGCGTGGATGCGTGCAGGCACGTGAGAGGGAGGAGGGGCTGCGTTTGTTGCCTCGTCGTTAGCGGGTAGTTACGTTCGTTTTCTTTTTTCGTTTTTTTTTTTCAGCACTGGTGTTTGCCAATTCTGGGGTGGGGGACGGGGAAGGGGGGCGTCGTGAAGGTGGCGGTGGCGGTGAGGGAGTGGCGTGCCTGCGCGCTGGCGGCGGTGGGCGGGAGCGGCGGCGTTCCACTGCGGCGAGTAGGCCGTGCAGCCGTCCGGGAAGGGTGGGGAAAGAGGAAGGGGATGGGGAAAGTGGTGGGGTACGGGTGAGGAGTAGCGAGGGTGCGCCTCGGCACCACCAGAGCAGCGTGCAGCACTGCTGCGCGAGCGGGGATGAGGGGGAACACCAGCGAGCCGCAGACGCATCGACGATTGGGGTGCGGAAAGGTGCACGCACTGCCGGCCTGTAGTCGCACCCACACAGGCGAGTGCAGACCACCACCGCGGGGAGCAGCGCCCTGCCCTTCCCTCCCTCACCCCGGCTAAAGCCCTCAGACCAATTGCCGTCACGCACGGCACTCACGTCTTCTCTTTGTGGCTTAGTGTCATCTGCCACGCACCCCTTCTCCGCGCCGCAGCCACACTCTGTGATCAAAGACGGTACGCCACCGCAACACCAAACGCACACACAAACACACGCATAAACAACCGAGAAAGCGCGATGCGCTGGACAGGGCGACGACGCCGTGCCACGCTCATCGCACGCAGCAGGGCCGTTCAGTGGCTCGTCAGCAGGTTCAGCTGCTCCTGCTCCTCGCCAGAGAGCGCGACCACCTCCTTGCTCACCGTGCGGGCGAGGGATGAGAGCTGCTGGCGGGCCATCGGGTGGAAGTTCAGCTGCGCGCCCAGCGTGTCCAGCACCACCCGCGCGCTCGTCGGCTCAAGCCGCTCCTTCTCGTGCAGCGCGAGGGCGCGGGCAGCGATGGCGGCCACCAGCTCCGGCTCGTCCCAGCTCTGATCCACCGTAATCGAGCACAGCTTCACCAGGTCCGGCCCCGTAAGCTCGTCGGCGTGTCGCACCACGTACTGGACAATCGTCGAGACTTGCTCCTCCCCCACCATGCTGACGCTCATCAGCCACAGCGAGGTCAGCACCGCGGTCGCCGCCGAGGCGGACCCGAGCTTCTCGACCGACCCGGCAATGCGCGCCAGCAGTGCCGCTGCGAGGTCCTCGTGCGGCTCTTCGAGGCTGCCGTAGGCGTGCAGCAGCTGGCACTGCGCGTGCAGCGGGAACTCGTCGATCCGCTGCAGCGCCCGGCAGCCGAGCTTGTAGTAGAAGTTCTGGTTCAGCAGGCTCATTCGACTGAAGCCGCAAAGCGCCATGAGCAGGTCCGGCGCGGCGAGCTGGTCGGCGTGGATCACAAACGTGCGCGAGAAGAGGTCCAGCAGCGACTTGTCGACAAACCGAACGACGCCGAGGGCAAAGATCAGCATGCTGATGGAGCGGTAGTCCAGCGTGGCCATCATGCCGCGTCGCTTCATCCGTGCTGTGAAGACGCTGTACAAGTTCCGCTTCGTGCACAGCAGCTTGGCGAACCCGTGCAGCATGCTTGCCACCTCGCCGCCGTCGAAGAAAAGCTCGACGTTGTCGACGGCGTAGTCGGAGAGCGCCTCGGTCATGACCTGGTGCGACAGGCGCTGACCCGCGTCCGCCATCTCGCCCAGCCCAAACATGCACTGGCACAGCTGCGGCGGCTGCAGGTCGTCCACGACGTGCAGCAGCACGTCCACCAACCGGTTCGCCAGCCCGACGTCGAAGCCGCGACTGCCGGCAGCGGCGCAGAGAGCCGTGAAGACGTCTGGCGGGAGGCCGAGGGCGTGCCGTCCGACCGTCTCGAACACCTCTGCCGGAATGTCGGTCGTGTCGGACTCGCAGCGGGGCTGCAGCGACACGAGCCGCGCCAAGTCGTGCGGGTGCATCAGCGCGACGACGGGCCGCACGCTGGCGACGACGGCCCGCGTCTCCTCCGCCTCTGTGTCGGTAGTGCGCACCGTCAACTCCACAAGCGCCATCGCCAGCTCCACCGTCATGCCCTCGTCCAGCCTCCGCCTTGCGACGAGGTGCGTGATGACGGCACGCGGCACCTCGAGCACCCACGACGACACCGTCATGACGCTCGCGTCGAGCGCCGACAGTGCAGCCGCGACGAGCACGGCAGGCGGCACCGTCGCCCAGTCCGCTCTGCGCACGTGCAGCAGCAGGCTCGACCCAACCACGCCCGTTTCCGGCGCGTTGAGGCGGAGCTGCAGCAGTGCGAAGCGCAGCAGGGCGGCCAGCACGTCGGCGTCCGCATCCGCGCCGGCGTTGCGCAGCGGCGCGAAAAAGGCGGCCACGGCGCTGGCGATGCAGTCGAGCAGCTTCTCGTGCACCACGTCGCCGCGCTCGAGAGCCGTGAGCACGTCCCAGCAGAGCGACATGGGGAGCGGGGCCGGGGCGGCCAGCAGCTGCGACGCGACGTGCTCGCAGGCTGACTGGGTGAGCTCCTCCACGCCGGCGAGGCGGCGGCTGCGGTTGATGCCGACAATGCTGAGGAGCGACGGCAGCGGCAGCTGCTCCAGCTGTGGCAGCAGTTGCGCCACGACCATGTCCATCAACCCCGGCTCGGCGCTCTGCGCTTGCGTGTTGGGTGCCGTCCACCGCGTCAGGCGAAGGTTGAGCACGTTGGCGAGCTCCACGAGGGACGCGACGGGAGCTGCCAGCACGCACGCCTGTAGATGCGTCGTGTCGCCCAGGCACTTCGCCAGCACCGTCCGCAGCGCCCCGCGGCGGTCGTGCCGCTCCGCCCGGATGAGCGCGACGACGCCGTCGAGCGTGAGAGAGGCAAGGCCGCTGCTGGCTAGCAACATCACAAGGCTCGACGGCACCTCCTTCACCCGCGCAAACACGTACGCCGTCTTGGCCACCTCGTCCATCGACTTCGCGTTCACGCTGGTGCTGAGCTGGAAGAGGTCCTTCTCCGACACCGCTACTCCCGCCACGACGTCGCGGTACGTCCGCTCGATGGCCGACACCGGCTGCAGCGCCTCCAGCGGCGACGAAGCGGCCTGACGGGACTCGTGCTGCCGCAGCGCCGCCAGCGCAGCGGGGTACACATGCGCGCGTGCGTACACGTATTTCTCAAAGCCGGCACGCTGCGCCGCGGACTGCGGCCCGGCATCGTTGAGGTGGTGCACCACGGCGCTGTCGAGGGCCGTGAGCGCGACCGGGTCCTGCATGTGGAACACCTGCACCAACTCCAGCGCACGCTGCAGGTCGGCGTCGCTGACGCTGGCGGCGCCCTCGCGCTGCAGCGTGCGCACGACCGTCCACACGCCGTGCCACGCGCGCTGCACCGCCAGCGGCACGCGCGCCCCTTGCCCCGCGTCGTCCTCGCGCGCCGAGTCGTGCAGCCCGTCCAGCACGGCCCGCCGCTGCTGGGCCCAGCGGGTGTACGTGGCGGCCCATGCCATGCATAGGGGAAGGGGCCGCCCCGGAGCGCAGCGCCGCAGCGCCGCCACTCCGGCGGCTGGCGTCCGTCCGTGGAGGCGCTCGGCCAGCCGCTGCACCGCCGCAAGCCCCTCCTCCTCGCCGACGTACGCGCACACAACCGCGACGAGCTCCTCTGCAGCCGCCTCGGAGAGCGCGGCCGCCTCGGCGCCGACGCGGACGAGGTGCTCCGTGGCGAGCGCGTGCAGCGTCGAGTCGAAGTACCGCTGCGCCTCCACCGCCTGCTGCACCACGGCAAGAATGTCGCTGAGTCGCACGCGGGCCGCTGCCGTGGCGTGGGCGTGAAGGCGCCGCGCCAACGCGTCCGTCACGAGCATCGGCGGCGCGGCAGACCACCGCAGCGCGTTGGCGCCCTGTGCGATCATCTTCACCTCCTGCGGTGTGCAGCGCGGCAGCAGGCGCAGGCTGCGGCGGGCGAGGGCGTCAGTCGACGCCGGCCACGGCGCGGCTGCGGTGCTGGCGGACGCGCTGGGCCGCAGCTGTGCCACCGCCGCAAGGGCGAGGCAGAGCTCCTCCTTGGTGAGGGCGGCCGCCACCGGCGGGGCGGCGATGCGGTGCACGAGCTGCACGAGAGGGGCTGACATGGGCTGCAGCAAGGCGCTTGGGGGTGGAGGGGGTGTGGCAGCACGTTGCGGCTGCGGGCTGGCAACACTGCGTAGTGGGCTAGTGGGCAGTACCCTTGTGAGGTGTGCGAAGCAGAGGCGGCCCCAGAAGTTCAGGGCGGGAGTTCAGGTGTGCAGAGTAGAGGAGAAGAGGGAGAGACGTGCACGGAGGCGGGGGGCGCGAGGGAGGGGGGGGGATGGCGGAGTGACACGGCCAGCGCACACGTGTCGTCGCGTGCGCCGCCGATGGACGGGCAGACGTTTAGGGGACTGTCTTGCGTGGGCATGTTACACGTTTAGCGAAATCGCGAAGAGAGGAATGAAGGAGGAGATAAGAAAGACAGAGAAAGGATGCGCACTGGCGGCGGCGGCGGCAACGCCTGCCGACAGGTGCTGCGTCCTTTCCCGTTTGGTGCAGTGCGCGGCCTACACCGGCGCCTCAGGCACCGCGTCGTCGCTGCCGTCGGCCCTGAAGCGCTTGAGCGTCGGCTCCGCAGGGGCGCTGGCGCTGCCGGCTGCTGGCGTGGACGACGCAGTCGAGGCGGCGCGCGCTGTCTTGGTTGCGTCCTTGGCCGCATCGTCAGCGCCGTCCTCGATGGCGTCGTACGCCTCGTCGTCTGCAACCAGCACGCCGCCCTCCTCGCCCTCCCGCATCATGCCAATCAGGCGGAAGACGAGCTTCGTGCGCATCACGTCACCCTGCCGCTTCAGCTGGATGCCAACCTTGACCTTCTCGAGCAGCCCCGGCACCTTCTCCAGCTGCTCGCGCGGGATGCGGCTCTCCTGGCCGTACTTGGGCACCAGCACAAAGACGTGCGTCTCCGACACGCGCACGACGTAGCCATCCTCGTCCGGGATTTTGCCGTCCGCAAAGTTGCGGAGGTAGAAGCCGGTGAAGAGGTTCTGCGAGTCGCGGCCGGCGCGCTGCGCCTGCTCGTGGCGATAGTTGATGTTCGCCGCGATGCCCTCCATCCGCTCCGTGTCCATGTGCTGCTCACTCACGCTCGCGATGCCGAGGGCTGCGGCGAGCTGGCGGTGCACAATGACATCGGCATAGCGGCGGATAGGCGACGTGAAGTGCGTGTAGATGGGCATGGCCAGACCGAAGTGGTAGAACTCGTCCTTGGGGATGCCGCCACTCGAGAAGTACTGCGCCTGCCGCAGGCACCGCGTCGTGAGAATGCGGATGAGCTTGTTGAAGTACGGGTCCTGCAGGTCCTCGCACTTGTCCAGCGACTTGTTCAGCGTCAGCGACGTCGTGTCGTCGAGGCGGACGTGCAGCTTACCCTCCAGTGCCTCGTTGAGGGTATCGAAGGCGCCTTCGGCCGGCCGCTCGTGCCGGCGCAGCAGCGTCCACTGCGGGTACGATTCGTACACCTTGGTCGCCGCCGCCGCGTTGGCGTACAGCATCCACTCCTCAATCATCGAGTTCGCCTCGAACGTCTGGTACACCTGCATGTCGGTCGGGTTCACGTGCTCGTTGTCCACCTTGAACTTGAACTCTTGCGAGGCCAGGAACAGCGCGCCGTCCTTCTCGCGCTGCGCCTTGAAGTGCTTGCTGAGCCGCATCAGCTCGCGCAGGGAGACGGCGACGTCGGACGCGTCGGTCGGGTCGTCGATCATACGCTGTGCGTCGCCGTAGTAGAGCGCGCCGCGCGAGCGGATGATAGTTTTGCCGAACCAGTCCCGCACCACGTTGAGGTTCTCGTCGAACTCCCACAGAATCGAAAACGCGTAGCGGTCCTCTGCCTCGACGAGGGAGCAGAGGTTCTCGGTCAAGAGCTGCGGCAGCATGTTGATGCGCCGGTCGACGAGGTACACACTCGTGCTCCGCTTTGCCGCCTCCTCATCCATGGCGGTGCTCTCGTGCAGAAAGTGCGTCACGTCAGCGATGTGCACGCCGACCTCGAGGTGGTTGCCGTTGACGACTCGACAGTGCAGGGCGTCGTCGATGTCGCGGCAGTTGAGGGGGTCGACGCTGACGACGCACAGGTCGCGCAGGTCGAGCCGCCGCGCCTCCTCGTCGCGCGTCACGGCCCACTGCCCCTTGGGCAGGCAGTCGTACACCGCCTCGCTGAAGTCGTAGTGCGGGACGTCGTTCTCGAGCAGAATGACGGTCGCCTCCGTGTCGTGGTCGCCGATTTTGCCAAGCACCTCGACGTAGTGGCCGACGGGGAAGCTGCTGTAGAGGGGCCAGTCGTCGATGACAACGCTCAGCCGCTTGTCCATGAGGTCCTGCACGTGCCGGGTGGTGATGCGGATGCGGGGAATGCGGTTGCTCTTAGGCTGGAAAAGGATGGAGACGTTGCCCGATGTGCTGGACTTCACCCGCTCCAGCTCCGCCTCGTCGAGGCTGCCGCAGAAGGGACGGCGACTCGAGGACAGGAGCCCAACGACGCGGGCGGCAGGACTGAAGCCCGCCTTCACGGCGGCCTCCTCGCTGGTCGACTCGGGCAGCGCCGCCACCCCCTTCGGCCCGCGCCACTCCGAGACGGGCAGCAGCTGCACGGCGACCACGTCGTCGTGGATGGCGCGGTTCATGTTGGCGCGGCCCGGGATGACGACGCGCTGGAAGGCGTGCCCGTCGAACTTGCCACGGATCTCGCCAAAGAAGCAGCTCGTCTCGCTGACGCGCAGCTTGCCCTTGAGCAGGCTGCCGTCCTGCACGCCGGCGTCGAGGGCGGCGGGGCTGCGGTACGGCGTGAAGAGCTGCCGCGTCGACGGCGACTCCTTCATCCCTTCAGGCTCCTCGAACTGCACCTTCTCCAGCAGGTCCGAGTCGTCGGCGATGGTCTGCCGGATGTACTCCCGCAGCGACAGGCAGCGCAGGTTGCGCACCTTCTGCGCCTCCTCCGAGGCGTCCATCGCCTGCTTGAAGGCACGGTCGTGCGACACCACCGCTACACCGCCGCCGCCGCTGCTAGTCGATGCGTCGGCCGAGCCCGGGAAGGCGGCGGCGACGTGGCGCGCGTACCACTGCGCCGCCACACGAATGGCCCGGTCGTTGAAGTCGTTGGGCGACTCCTCCGGCTTGCGCATGCAGTGTGTCTGCTCGTGGCGGTCGTTGGCGAACACGTAGCACTGCTTCTTGTCGTCGCCGAGCAGCCGCTGCAGGCGGGCGTACATGGCCTTGTTGCGGTTCTGCACCTCGCTCATGACGGTCGTGAGAAGGATGATGTTCTGCACGCGCGCGTCCTCGACGGCGTTCATGTTGTGCAGCACGATGTTTGTGTCGGGGACGATGATGGGCGCCGTCGGCGCGATGCACGGGCCGCGCACCCCCGCGACGGCCGTTTTGGCGCAGAGCGGGCAGTCGATGATGCCGCAGCCGATGTCCTTGCGCGTCACGATGCCGCCGCTGGTTCCGCTCAGCGTGCCCACGTTGTTGCGCACATTGTGCACCGCCGCCCGCTTCTTGGTGAACATCAGCACGCAGTGCCCATGCACGGGAGAGGGAGGAGGGGGGAGGCAGGGGCGAGCGAGCACAAGAGCAGGCAGGGAAGCACTGTATCAAGAGGAGGTGATGTGTGTGTGTGTGTGTCTGTTGAGGCAACCGCCACGGGGAGATGGAAAAAGGTCTACGTGTGTGAAGTATGTGCCGGGAGTCGGTGTGAGGTGGAGAGAGATGATGTTGAGCAGCCGTGTTGAGTGCACAAGCGCACTGGGCTGGCACGGGAGAAACGAAGGGAGGGGAGAGAGAGGCAAGGTAGAAAGTGGGGCGCGCAGAGCCAGGGAGGACTGCGCAAGAGAGTGCGCTGCCGCCGCACATCAGCCGCCGAAGGGGATCGGCAGCTAATTACGGGAGAGGAGGAGGAGGCGGTTAAAGGAAAGCAGACAGGCAGTGAAGCGGTCGAGTTGTCGGCTTAGGGTGGCTGCCGTGCTACAGCGAATCAAACGACCAAGGGACGCAGCGCGCACAGCGGCAACGAGGCCAAATGTGAAGAATACGCGCTTCTGTGGGTGGTCTGACGCACACACGCGCACAGCGACACCCCGGCGACCCGTCGGTCCCTCTTTCCACCTGCGCCGTTACGTGCGGAGCGGCAGCAGCGCCTCTGCGCGCTCCTGGACAGCGGACACGAACGCAGAGCAGCGCGCCAGCGCTTCCTCGACGGCACTTGCGACGCCGTCGATGCCGTCAGCATCGCTCGAGGCGGCCGCGGGAGCCGCGGCGTCGTTGCAGCCCGCGATGAAGAGCTGCACCGACTGCGGCGCTGCGGCAGGGGCGGCGCGCGGAAACAGTGGCGTGTTGGGGAGGGCGCACGTAACCCACGCCGTCACCCCGACCTCAACCGACTTGTGCAGCAGCCGCGCCGTGCTGCTCGACTCCTCCGGCAGGGCCAGGGCCAGCGACGCCGGCGGCACGCCCACCGCATAGGCCGTCTTGGCGGCCGTCTCGAGCCAGCGCGGCGTCAGGCCGCACACGGCGGACTCCCAGAGAACGCCCTCGCAGCCGCCCGCCTGGCGCAGGAGCTGGCTCGTGTAGTCGGCCACGCGGATGGGTGGAACGTTGGTGCCCTCGTACGCGCACGTCAGAGCCCCCCGCACCCACGCCCGCCACCGCGCCCCGTCGCCGTCGTCGGCGGCGTCCATCAGCGCCGGCAGTGACGCCGCGTAGAAGTCGTCCGCGGCGACGTGGAAGTCCATCTGCGCCACCAGCGGCCCCGCAGGCACGGGCACGCAGAGGTTGGCGCGGTAGGCACGCGGAAGCTGTTGAGCGCCGCCGCCGCCGCGCAGCACCCGAGTCGCGTCGTGCGCCGCGATGAGTGTCACGAGGCGTCGCTCCGCTAGCGCCGCGTCCCACGCCGGCCACAGCCACGGGCCGCCCGCGTTGCGGCGCGCCTCCACGTGGTGAACCAGGGAGGCGGGCACGAGTACCTCCGTGGCCCCACCCAGGGTGAGGGCGCCGGCGACGATGTCCACCGCGAAGTCTGCCAGCGGGTTTGTCCACGCCGACTGACCGGCGCGCCGCATCGCCGCCCGCAACGCACACGGTGCACACTCGAGCACGGCAACCTGTTGCGCCGTCGCGCTCAGCGGAAGCATCGCCGAGGACATGCGAAGTCGGCTCTGCCCGCGATGGAGCAGCAGCGAAGGGCGGAGGAAGGAGGGGGTCCTGGAGTCCACGAGCGGTGGGAGAGGGCAGACCCTACAGAGTGCGTGCGCCGAGTAGCTACACAATAACGCTCAGCCACCAGGGCCGCTCTTGTCGGTCTCCGTGCACTGCAACACCGGCAACGTCTGCGGTGGTGCGCACATGCACGATATGTGGACCTTGAGCGGAAGAAGAGCGGAGGGTGGAGAGGGGGGGGGGGTGACCGCACCGGGGCGCAACGAGGCAGGGAGGAGAAAAGCGAACAGGGACGGGACGGGACAGGACAGGAGGGGGCAATGAGTAGGGCGGCAAGGGGCCGCGTCGTTATGCAATCAAGGCTCTGCGTGGCGTGCCACCGAGAGCTTCCTCTCGAAAAAGGAAGCCAAGGAAGGAAGCCGTCCAGTGCCACGCGGGCTCTCTTCACGGGGAGGGTGCCACTCGTTGCGGCGAATGCGCAGCAAGTGGCCGTGAGCTGCGGTGCATCTCGCGCGTCCTCTCTGGACACGGGGGTTGAACCGCCGAGGTTCGCCAAGTCGGAGGTGCGTTGGCGTGTACGCGTGCCATGTGCCGTAGCCGCCCCTTTTTTGTTTTCATTCGCTGCTCAAGTCCGCACGGGTTGCGTGAGTGGGTGGGGAGAGAGAAGGAAGGAAGGGGAGGGGGAGGGGGAGGCTGCGGCATCGCAGCGGGAACAGACGCGCACGCGCACGCGTTGAGACGAAACAACAAAAAAAAAACGGAGAAGCCGCGCGGCAACGCACCGATCCACGGCACACACGCGAGTGGCAACAACGACAACACGCAGCGAAGGGGCAACCGAGAGGGGGGCGTAACAGACCCGTCCGCTGCGGCGGCCAGCTTCCGCTCTCTCACTCTCCTCATTAGCATCCAGCTCCCATCGCAGCACGTCCCACACGCGGAGACGGGGGAGCGTTAACACAAAACACAGCGCCCAGCGGGGTCGGTGTGAGAGCGCAACCAGGCACACGCCCCAACAAGAACAACGACACAGACCACGGAGATGCGAGCCTGCAAGCGCCACTGCAAAGCGGAGCTGCCGTTAAGAGCCAACAACAGCCCGTCTCATCAATCAGTGACGCCAGCTGCATCGTATGAAAAGACGGAGGACTCACTGCACAAACGGGGAGGCGGGGCGGGGACGTCCCCACCAGGCGGGTCGAGCGACCACAAACGCGCACCCCCAGTCCCCCCGCCCCCCGGCACCTTTGGCGCCATCAAGCGGCGCGCCACCTCTTTGCCGTCTCCCCCACGGTTAAAGCACACCCATACACACACACACCGCCCCTAGTCCTCATGGGGCTTTGCGGCAGGCGCCACGGCTACAAAGCGCTTCTGCCGCCAGCACGACTTTACAAACAGCGGAGTCGCCAGCAGCGTCGCGGCGTGCGCCACGTCTACCGCCGCGTACGACGGCGCCTCGTCGTATATCGAGACCGCCAGACTCACCAGCGCCGCGAGACACGGCACCGCCAGCACGCACCGCCACCGGTAGCCGGAGCCGCGCACCTGGTCCAGCACAGGGGCCACACACCACAGCGCCATCAGCGGGCACATGGTGCGCACGGTGGTACAGACGTGGTGCAGCACGAACGGCAACTCGCACTCCCACCGTCGACTAACGGGCGACAGGTAGCACGCAGTGAAGAGGTATGAGCACTGCGTGAAGAGGGCAAGCAGCGACAGCAGCGACAGACCGACGCCGCAGAGGGCAATGAAGTTGTGCGACGTCTCGCCAACTGTGTAGGACAGCAGCAGCGTGCCGAGCGCACCGATGCCGTGAGGCACGCCGAGCGGCACGCACACACGCATGCCGAACGAGACGGCGTTCTCACCGTAGCGGCGGCCGTACATCGTCAGCTGGCGCGGCATCGTGGGGAAGTCGAGGCGGTACGAGTGGTGCAGCCCCTTCACCACCCGTATGGCGAGGAAGCAGAGATAGGCGATGACCAGCACGTTGGGCCAGAAGAGCCACGGGCGCCGCCGCCGCGGCACCGCCTCCGGCGACCCCGGCACGGCCCCGTCCGGTGTGTCGTCCAACTCCTCCCAGGCGTGCATGTTGGTGCGGCGCCGGCGGAGGCCAGCCGCGGGGTACTCCTCCTCCCCGTCCTCGGCCAACCCGCGCACCCACCGCGCCGACTGCGGCTTTGCCTTGAAGATGCTCTGTGTGTAGTCGTGCGTGCTCTGCACCACCGTCACGCTGTCGTCGTCGTCGTGCGACCAGCGCGACCGCGCTGCATACGCCGCGGAGGAGCTTGGCTGCGTCGCCGGTTCCGGTGCCGGTGCCGGCGGCGGCGTTGGCGGCGGCGTCGGTGTCTCCTGTGCGTCCATGTGGAGGGATGCGGCGGCAGACACTTGCGGGTGCCCTGCTTGCCGAGATGTGCGATAGAGCGGAGGCTCGAAGAAAGGAAGGAGTGGGAGTGGGAGGGGAGGGGGGGATACGCTGCACGACAACAGCAGTCAACAACTTCGAGGAGTGCGCCTTTGCCAGAGCTACGCAGCTGAGCAGATAAACAAGCCAACAAAGAAAAGGTGAATGTGTGTGTGTGACACTTTGGGCTCGAAGGGGGGGGGCGGCGAACTCGCAGCTCAGAGCCTTGTGCTTTACGATCGCCACGGAGAGCGCGTCACACGTTGGGTCGCTTGGAGAGCGGAGGCGCGAGTCTCGGGCGGACGTGTCAACGGCCCACTACACGCGTTCCTCGTGTCAAGTCTGGCCAGCCCAAACAGCTGCTTGGTTCTACTGGTGGGAGGGACGCACGCGGTCACCGGAAAGGACGCGAAAGGGGGAGCGGTGTGGTGACATTCGTGACTCGGTTGCAGCATGACGAAGGGAGACGTTGCGTGGTCCGTATCAGGAGAGCAGAGACAAGGGCGGGGCTCAGAAGGGGAGGGGGGACGAGTTAGCGGCGGCCCCGCCGAGGCAACACCCAGCCCCCCCCCACCCCTCCCCCCAACCCCTTCTTCTTCCTCCCTCTTCACCCCATACCGCCTCCCACGCAGCCTCGACTGTCGCACGTCAACGGCGCGCAGGTGCAGGTCTGCGAGGGAGAGGGGGAGGGGAAGGGGGACCTGCCAGGCCACGAAGTTGCGCCGCAGCTGCTCCTTCATCTTCTCATTTCTTCTATTGCTTTACGGCGGCAGAAAAGCTCGCTTATGCGCGCCTTTCCATTACTCGAGGCGGAAGGCCGCAACGCACGGCTCAGCCAACGCGAAGAGGCGAGGGAGCCGGCGTGGGGCCATTAGGAAGCGAGCTGTAGGCGAAATGGGAAAAGGGGAACAAACACGGGTTGCCTGGTGCGGCGACCTCTCACTCGAATCGCCGACGTACCCCGTGCGGGGCGCCACCGCGGAAGCTGCCACCGCCGCGACCCCCGCCACGCCCGCGACCCACGCCACGCCCGCGACCGAAGCCCCGCCCGCGGCCGCGCAGAGGGCTTCCGTCCTCGCCGATGCCGTCACGCAGCCGCTTGCGGGCAGCGCGCACCGCATCGGCGTCGTGCCGGAAGCTGCACCGCGCGCCCTTGTCGCACTGCCCCATGCGCAGGTACGTGCGGCACACGGGGATCTCCTCCGGTGTACAGTGCCAGTACGGGCACTCGTCACCGAGCACGCAGCGCGCCTGCAGGAAGCGGCGGCACGGCACGCGGCTCAACCGCTCCGCCTCCTCCGGCGCCATCTCGCTGCGCCGCCGCATCGGTGCCCGCTCTCGCGGCTCCTGCGTCTTGCGTGAGCGGAAGCTGCTCCGAATAGCCTCCCGGTCCTCGTCCGTGACGAGCGGGTAGCGGTGCAGCTGCGAAGCGTGCACCACGACGAAGACGGGGAACTCGTTGACGAAGAAGAGGCGGCGCATATTCTCGTTGATGGTGTCGTGCGGGTCGAGCAGGAAGTAGCGGGCCTCGTTGCCCAGCCGCTCCGCCCTGGACACGATCGCGTACTTCTCCGCCGACAGGAAGGCCTGCACAAATGCCTGCAGCTGCGCCTCCTCCGCACTTACGGGGTCGATCGGCGGCATTGGCGCCACCTCCTCGTAGGCACGCAGCGGTGGCAACTCCGCACTCGCCTCGCCATCCGCAGAGCTTTCACCGGCGGCCTCGACCGCCGTGGGGTCGACCGGCGTGGGAGACTGTTGCGGCACCTCCAACCCAGGCCCGGCAGCACTCGGGCTCGACGCATCCGAGTGCAGGGCGCTCTGCGCGTCCGTGACCGCCTCCTCTCCCTCTTCTCCACTGCGAGACGAGAACGTTGCGTTGACCGGCGGCGGCACCCCTGCTGCGTCGTCCGCGACATCCTCTGGGTGCACAGTTGTGGTAACAGCTCCTGCGTCTGCGGCGGCAGCGGCGGGGGCAGCGGCACCGACGTACTTGGAGGCACGGTTGTACTGGCGGTTGATATGGTAGCAGGGCAGCGGGGGGTTTGTCGCCCAGCAGTACTTCAACACATCGCCGAGCCGATGCCGTTCGCTGCCCCAGTCAGTGGAGATGACGGTGTCGGCGCCGCCCTCTGCGTCGCTCGTGAAGTGGAACTCGCAGCGCCACACAATCGTGTTGGTCTTGCGATCAAGCCGGCTCGTGTTGACGTCGCGCTTCCGCATCCCCTCCGAGGTGATCTGGCAAATCACGCCGCGGCGCCGCGCCGCCTCGCGCAGGGCGTGCAGCGGGGGCGGGAGGGCGCGGTAGTTGTACCGCCACATGGTGCGCGGGAAGCTCCGCTCCACGTTGTCCACGACGCGGCGGCAGTTCTCGAGGAAGTGGTAGTCGCGCTGCAGCTGGTGGTCCGTGAAGGCGCTCAGCGTCACCTTGGCTGCCACATCCCGGACGCCGCTGCAGTGAAAGTCCTCCTTGTGCACCCGCACGCAGATCATGCTACACGTGCGACGGCCGCAGCCCGGGCACGTGTAGTGGGCGCGCGTGCCACACACGCAGCAGTCCGTCGCTTTGCTCGCCGCCTCAGCCGCGACCGTCGGCGACGCCTCAGGCGCCTGCGTCGACTTCAGGTCGTCGAGGAGGGCCGCGGTCAACTTTGCAGCCGAGGCTTCGTCAGAGTCAGTGGAGGTGAAGAAGGAGGGGCCGCTGGCGCCGCTGTGTGGCGGCTCCGCGTCGTCGTCGGCATTGCCGTTGGCGTCGGCGCCGTCGTCGCCGCCATCGCCGCCGAAGCCGTCCCCGCCGTGTGCACCGTACTCACCGTCCGACTCAGAGGCGCTGCCCTGCCCGTCTTCCCAGTCCTCCTCCTCCTCCGCCTCGACGTAGTGGTTCGTGCCGCTGGGCACCGGCGGCGTGGAGCTTGCGGCGGAGGTGTTGTGCCGCGCAGCACCAGCTCGCAGCGCCGCCAGCCGGTTCATGGCCCCGTCCGCGACGTCGTCGGGCGTGTGCGGGGTGTGAGACGGGTCAAGAGAGCCGAGATAAGAGACGTGGGCAAGGTGTGAAGTGCGAGAGAGCTGAAGCCTGGCACCGGTCTGGTGATGCGTTTGTGTTTGTGGATAGATGGGGTGCACAGGTGCCGCACCGGTGCTCAAGTGTGTGCTCGCGTGGGGTGCCGTCGAGGTTGGTGACGCTGCGCGACAGCGAGAAATGCAGAGACGCACACGAGCCGCGCGAGAGGTGAGCGGGGGGGGGGGGCGGGGGATGAGACAACCGAGCAGAGGTGGGAGAGAGGAGAGGGAAAGGGTGCGAGGGTTCGGGGACCTTGTAGGACGCAGCGCAGCCTCGGGGAATTCACTTCAGCGTGCGTAGACAGAAGAACAACGGCGCACTGCCTCGCCCCAGCAAGGCCAGCCGACGCCGCGGGTTGCGTGCCTTGTCGCGGCGTGCTGCGTCGGTGTGCCGCGTCGAGACGCGTGTGCCGTGTTGCGGTAGAACTCCCATGTGACGTCTCTCAGCTGAGCAGCAGCGCAGAGGTGCACGCGCGGGGCGGCGAGATGTACATGAATGAACCACTCCACACAAGAAAAGAATGGCGCGGTGCGAGGCCGAGGAGAGGAGCAGCGGAGGATGCGTTGAGGCATGGCGAGGGCGCGTGATCTCGTGTGTGGATGGAGGGGTGTCGTCATACGAAGCCTCCACGAGCCCACGCACCCACCCACCCACGTACCCATACACGCACAGAGGCGACAAGGCGCCTCTTGCTTCTCCATCGCGCAGCTTCTCACATACCCGTGAGCACCGAGGCGGCGATGAGTGCCCAGCGGTCCTCCGGGGAGGTCGGCAGCACTGGCGGCGCTAGCTCCGCCCCGCCCTTCTCGCCGTCCACGTCCAGCTTGTACTTCCGCTGCCCGTACGACAGTGCCGCCTCCATCAGTGCCGGCGTCACGTACGGCACCACCACGACAGGGTAGAGAAGGACGCCGTCGTTGCTCTCGATGGGGGCGAGTGGGCTGATCGGCTTTGGCACCACGACATGCGCCACCTTGCGGTCGCCATAGCTCGAGATGAGCTTCGAAGACGGTCGCTCGCCCGTGGACGGCGACTCGTTCGCCTCGACGCGCTGCTGGTAGTGCTCCGCCACCACCGCAACCGGCACGTGCCGAAGCCCGGCGAGCGGCGCGGTCGGGGAGCCGGCGACGTCGTCGGCGAGAAAGGGCATGAAGGGGATCTCAACCGGGTCTGTCGCGAGGGGGCCGTTGCCGTCGCGCCGGTGCGAGTCGACGGCGATGCGCAGTACCACGGGCGACTCGCTGACGGCGCAGTCGCCCGGGGCGCTGTCTTCGGTGCGCGTGTTCGCGGCGGCGCGGCGCACGGCGCCCTCCCATAGCTGCAACGCATCGCGACAGTAGGTGCTGGCCGTGGCACAGTTGCGCTCCACAAGGAAGACTTCACCGGAGGCGCAGGCGACGAGCACCATGTCCTCCGGCCCGACAGCCGTGCACGTCGGCAGCGGCGCCGCCTCAACGGGGTTTGCCTTGCGCTTCATGCGCCGTGCTGTACGCGGGTGGGGGGAGAGGGGGAGAGAGAGGGTGTGTGCAGAAAGCTAGGAGCGCTTCACCCCTCGTTGGCGTGGTGACCGGGACGCGTGAGTATGCGGGGCGAGGGGGGGGGGACGTGAGCGCATGCTTGGGGCGCCGTGAGAGGCGGATGCGATGTGAGGTGGCCGGAGTTGAGGCAGTAGAAAGGAGGGAGGCGATGAGTCAACGAGTCGACCAGCGTACATCTTCGCCAAGTCCGCGATGCACCTTCTCCACGATGACTGCACGGCGCCACTGGGTGCGAAGCCGCCGCTGGCACACCGCAGTCCTTACGCGCTGTGCGTCGCAGCGCAGCTCGGTAGTCGAAAAGCGCAACATTGCTGTGCCTTCGCACGGATGGCAAGGGAACGGGAGGAGAGGCTCGGATGTACTCGCGTCTTGCGTTGTTGACACCTCCTCACACGGACCTCCAGCCTTCAAACAAGAGGAAGCCGTGCAGCACATTTCGGTTGTGGGCGTGTATGTGTGTGTGGTGTCGATTTGACAGCGATGCGAAGTGCGGCACGCAGACGTCGCGGCCTATGTACATTTGAGATGGGCAGCCGGTCAACCAGCCAGCCAATCAGCCATCCCTTTTACGTCCGAGGAGTGGCGAGGTGTGGCATGCCGTCCGCGGCGCTAGCACTCTAGCGTCTGCGCCACCCGCATCACCTCGAAAGCGGCACCTGTGGGGATGTGAAAGGCGGGCCGCTCTTCGGTGGGATGCCGGTTGTAGTGGTGCTTGTAGTAAAGGTACGACACGACAACATCGAGCTGCGCCCCATCCAGGCGGGGGAAGAGGACGCGCACGGTGTTGTCCGTCTGCAGCGTCTCCGTGAGGGTCACGGGGTGGCGCGGCTCGGGCGTGACGATGTTGACGCCCTCAGGAGCGTCGCCAGCTCCCGAGGGCGTCAGCGCCGCGGCATCCTCTGCGTCCGCCACGTCGTTGCCCTCACCACCGCCGCCGCTCGCATCCGCTGCGGGGGCGCGTGGCGACTCGCCTGCCTCACCAGTCTCGCTTGTGGGCAGTGGCGCCGCCTCTACGCTCACGAGGTCCTCTTCCCGCACGAACTCGACAACGACGTTGTCCGTCACGATGGGGACGCGTTTGCGAAAGGCGAGACGCAGCACGGGCGACTCCATCAGACAATCGCGGTGCACGAAGGCCTCCTCACCGCCGCTGGTCGAGAGCACCACGTAGTCTCGTGGGTTGATGTAGACCGTGTCCGTGTACGACGGCGGCGGCGGCGCCGTCCACATCGCGTTGAAGCCCTGCCCGCTCATCGTCCAGAAAAGCGCTACGTAAAAAAACGGCCAATGACGAGGTGCGACGCCAAAGTTGAAGTGTGGGCGGGAAAGTGGCAGAAGGGCCGCGGACTCTGAACGACTCACGACACGGCCCAAAAGCAGGCCGTTCTCGCAATACCAGGAGAGGGCAGAAGAACACGAAGAAAAGAAGCGCAAGTACGTGCATGTGCGTAGGACACCGCGAGGAGGCGCCTCCTGCACACTCCACTGTGGAGTGTGCACATGGTAGCTTGGGTGCGAGCACCGACATCAATCCGCGCGGCAACTGTCGAAGTACCGGGCACTCCGCCACGTCGTGACGGAGATGCACGCAGCAGAGCGACGAAGTAGCGCAACGCTTGGTCGTTGAGCGGTGCGCGCGAGGCCTGCGCGCGGACGGTCGGCTCTGTGGTGTGACGCGCCTCTCCCATTTCCTCGCCGCTTTGTGTAAACAGCTGCATCAGCGCTTCAAGCCCTATTTTGTTGTTTTACGACGTGCACCGAACTCCTCGTGTTGAAGTGTCATCGGCTCGCTTGGAATGCTGCACAATAACGTGAGTCTGTGCGTGCGTCCGATGCTGCACCGCCATGATAACCGCCGACGCCGATGAGGCCGGGACCGCTTCCAGCACAAGAGAGAGGAACAACCATGATGGCAGCGTGCGGGGCGGGGGCGCGGCGCCGTCATGACAGCGAGTTTGGCCCCACCATCACAAATCGCACCGCCGCCGGCGAGCCACAAGAGGTGCTTAGAAGCGCAGCAGCGGAGGCGCGCGGGGCGGTAGTCAACAGTTGGCGATGAGAAGCCGCCGAGCGCACGACGCCGGCACGATGCCGCGAGCCATGCCGCTGCGATGGAGACCATAAGAAACCTGAACGAAGTAAGGCTGGTGCGGCGCGACTGACGGTTCAGCCCAGCGCCACGCCGGAAAAACAACGCGCGAGCGACGAGATCCTCACGCCGACACGCGCAGGAGGCGGGGGGAGTGAGGACTCGATGACCCATACGAGTCGAACGCCACTCGCGCCGGAGCGCGGCGGTGGAGCAAGTTCACAATAGACAGCGAAGAAAAGCCCATTCGCCGCGGGCCGCTTCCCGCCCCCGCCCCCACTCGCCGCCGCAATCAGAGAAAAAGTGGTCGAGCGCGGCGCCGCGGCAGTGCCTCGAGAAGGGACGAGCAGAGGAGGCGAAGTGGTGGCGGCGTGCCCGGCAAGAGCGCCGAGCCTTCGCATGCAGGCAGCCGCGCGAGCGGCGTCTGACACGAGGGAGCAGGACAGGAGGGAAGAAGGCAAGGAGGGCCACCAGAGCGACTCCAGGACTTGCGGGAGGAGCGGGAGGGCCCTCACGCCGCATCGCGCCCGCTGCGCTCGGCGCTGTCGCCCTTCAACACCCACGCCGGCTTAAACGTGCCATCCGGCTGCTGCAGCAGTGGGTTGCGCCGCGTGCTGGTCACGTTGCCCAGAGACGAGTAGCCGCACTCGTACAGGTTGCACTGCGGCACGCGCATGATGCGAGTGTAGGCCCAGACGTCGTCCACCGTCCAGTGGAAGAGGGGGCAGGTGCGCAGAAAGTCGGGCCACCCCGCCGTCGTCTTCTCCACCGCCCCCTTCTGGTAGCGGCCGTGCGGGTCGCTCTGGCGAGTGCCCATGAAGACGGCCTTGAGCGGCCGCCGCTCCGTGAGCTTCCAGAGGCTGAGCCGCATGTCATCTGTCACCTCCTCATGCACTAAGGGCAGCCCGCGCGCGATGACCTGCATGTACCACACACGGAACTCCCGCAGCTCCTCAAACTCATCGCGCAGCTCCACCGTGAAGATGCAGCACTGCGTCAGGACCTCCGGCGCCACCACAGCGCGCAGCAGCTCAAACATGACGATGCTGTCCTTTCCGCCGTTGAAGGCCACTCCGATCTCGGCCGGCGGGAAGCGGCGGAAGGTGTCCTGGATTATCTGCGTGGACTCCTCGAACAGGCTCTGCAGCCGCGGTGGCAGCTCCCCGGGTGCGGGCGAGCGTGGCGCGTAGTCCTCCGCGGAGCCGTGACTCACCGACGGCGGCGACGGTGATGCCGGCATCATTGCCGTGCTGCGCCACAAACTCACAGGAAAACAAGGAGCTGTGGCGCCCTCGAGAGGAGGGAGGGAGGAAGGGTCGAGGGAGGGGGGTCACCGTAA
This sequence comes from Zelonia costaricensis, assembly GCA_030849075.1. Classification (NCBI taxonomy): domain Eukaryota; phylum Euglenozoa; class Kinetoplastea; order Trypanosomatida; family Trypanosomatidae; genus Zelonia; species Zelonia costaricensis. The sequence goes on from JASAOO010003540.1 coordinate 19,643, forward strand.
AGCGGCGCGCAGAGGAGGAGTTGTGTGCGTGCGCGAGAGAGATGAAGAGAACGCCAAGCGCAAACCTGTCGCAAGTGGGCGCGGGTGTGCCGCGCGAGAGGCCCTTTTGAGTGAGAGAACACGAAAATGACAAAATGAGCGCGTGCAACACGGTGTGGCGTGGCGTGCCCAGGGCGAGGTCTCCGGCAGCTTTTCGAGCCGCTAAACCCGCGTACGTCCGCCCTCAACGTCAGCAGTCTACGTGAATGATGTTGCTATGATGCGGTGTGTCTGTGTGTGTGGGTGTGGATTGCGTGAATAGAGGTGCGCGTTCCGGCAGCCGTGTTGTGATGGATGCAGGGACGAGTGCGGCCGCACTGGAGCGGGGAGTGGAGGGCGGAGGTTCAGTAGAGAGTAGCGAGAAGGAGAAAAGTGAGCAGGACGCTATCCAGAGGAAAACGAGGGGGAGGGAGAGCGCAGCTGTACAGTGGGGGCGTGCTCCACCTCTCTTGCATTCCGCCCTCTCGTGGGCGTGACTCTCCACCGTGAAACGACGTCGGCAGCGGACGTCGCCCCATCGTCCTTCGCTTCTCATTTACACGTTCCACTCGAGTGCTTGTCACTTCGGCTCCGGCCCCAGCAAAGAACACGCAGGCGAAAATGACGCGCGCACGTCGAGCGCACCCGCTCGGCCCAGACGATGGGACTCTCACGCGCCGCACCTGCGCTGACGTGGCGAGAAGGGGGAAGTGGGAGGGGGTGCGGTGTCGGCACACTCGCTGGGTCGCACTCGCCCCGCCCAGCAAACCTTTGCGTACATGAGTTGTGCCGGGTGGCCTCGTCGGCTGTTGCTCAGCACGCCGTGAGCGCGAAGGGTCGCACCAGCAGCAGCACAAACAGCGCCGAGGGCAGCGGCAGCGCACGCGACGCCGGGAACACAACCGCTTCCTTCACGACTCCAGCGCACTCCCGCTGCGACTTCTCCACATGCGCGGCGATGCTTCGCGCTATGAGCCCGTCGTAGGCCGCCACACCGTGGTCGCAGAAGTACTGCAGCGCCGTCCAGCACAGCTTGCGGCGTGCAGGCGTGCTGTGCGTCGGCGGCAGCTCCACCCAGCTGCGGAGGCACAGATTCACCAAGAACACCAGGTCCACGTGTCCGCTTGTCAGCATCGCCACGCACGCCGGGTACTGCTGCTCTAGCAGCGCGCACACCGCGAGCACGCGGGTGTCTGTGTCGGCGAAGCTGGCCCACTCCTCCGCATCGCGTCGCGCCAGGCACTGCTCCACGTCCATCGCCGTCACACGCAGGGCCGCGCGGTTGGCCAGAAGGGCGCGCACCAGCTTCACAACCGAGTCCGACGGGCACGCCGTGCCGGCCGCCGCGGTATTCGTGTCCGCTGCCAGCAGAGACGACATCGGCGACGGGCCGAGGGCGGACATCAGCAGTTCCCGCGCCTCCTGCGCGGTACACCCGGCGGACGCGAGGTCGCCGGCGGGCAGCGTCTCCCCGTCGGTGAAGCTGTCCACATCGCACACAGTGTCCACCGTCAGCTCCGCCTCGGCGCCGTCGAGCAGAATCGCGGGCAGGCGCTTGCGGCCCTTGCCCGATGTGATGAAGCGCACCATGAAGTACACCGGGTCGACGCCGCGACGCTCTTCGCACAGGCGGCGCAGCTGGCGAATGCGCGGCTCGGCCACGACCGGGTCGAACCACACCCGGAACTCCACCGCCGGTCGCGCCAGCACGCACAGCGCGGTGGTGGCCAGCAGCGTCAGCAGCGACGCCTCACCAAACGGCGGGCGGTTCACGGGCCCCTCGGGTACCGGCGCGTCGGATGAGAGCTGCGCCGGCGCCAGCCAGAGGTCCGTCAGCTGGCCCCAACTTTCTTCGAAGAAGGTCGCGTCGTCGCCGTTAGCGCTTGACACCACCACCGCGCGCAGGAGAAGATGGACGGACTGGTAGCACGCCCCGGCGCGGGTGGCGCTGGCGTGGTCGAAGGCGTTTTCGGCCGCAGAGAGGTCGGCGGGTCCGGCGGAGGGGTACGTCTCCACCGGCCAAAGCAGTGGCCAGCGCGTCCGCCGGTGTGCGGCGTGCGCAGTGGTGCGCAGAAACGCCACCGACGCCGCGCGCGCCGCCTCGCACAAACCGTCGCACGCCGCCGCGCACGTGGCCCACCGCAGCAGCAGCGCCACACCGCGTGGGGTGAGGGTGCGCAGGCAGCTGTGGCTGCGCCGCCTCGGCTTGCCAGGGCGCCGCGGCTTCGCTGCTGCTGCTGGTGTCGGCGAGGCGAGCGGAGCTGCGCCGGCGCCGCCGCCGACGTCGACGATGGCGGCCAGCAGGTCGGCCCAGTGGGCGGCCGCGTGCGTGGTGACACTCGCGGCGGCTGCCACGTGTGGCCGCAGCGCCGCCCAGCCCGGCAGCGTCGTGGACATCTGCACGAGCTCGCGGCAGCGGAGCAGGTTTGAGCCTTTCGCAGGCGTCAGCGACGCACCCCAGACGTCGCGAACGGACGTCGCCAGCGCCTGGGGCAGGCGGTCTGCGTGGGCACGCAGTAGCCGCGCCCAACACCGCCGTACGACCGTCACCACGTCCAGGGTGGAGGCAGCGAAGAGCCTCGGCGCGGGCAGCGGGGGCTGCTCCTGGCACGCCTGGACAAGCGCGCGTGCTTTGGCGAAGAGCTGCGTATCCACGACCTGCCACATGGGCGATGAGCACCACGGCTCGACGCCGCCCGGCTCGACGAGAAGCCGCGTCAAGAGGCGCAGGGTGAACACAAACTGCGCGTTGCGCTGCGGCGACGCCTCGGCTGGCGACCACCGCCGCATCGCCGCCGACGCCGCCTCGAAGACGTCCGCCTTATCCGCCGGCGTCAGCTTGCCGACGCACAGCCCCATGTGGTGCGCCGCAACTTCCAGCGCGGCGGGTGCGGTGAGCGGCTCACTGCACAGCAGCCGGAGGAAACGACGAAACAGCTCCTGCCACGCCACCGGTGCGGGGGCCGGCGCGCCTGCGGCATCGAGGCTGAGGAGCGGCAGGGCGATGAGGAGCACCACCGCGGCGTGCACGTGTGGGAGCTCCTCGGCCAACGCGTGGACGAGGTCGGGGCGGCTGCGGATGAGCGTGTCCATGGTCAGCACAAACGACGGCCGCGATGCCCACTGCGACAGCCACAGCGGGGACGGGTCCACCTCGTCGAAGAGCGCGGCAAAGGGCACGAGCACCTCGTCGACCAGCCGCAAGAAGAGTTCCGTCACTTCGCTGTCCAGCAGGGGCAGCCACACATGGTGCAGCTCCGCCAGCACACGCTGCAGGAGGCGCAGCACGTGCGTATGGGCCGTCGCCGCCCCCGCGCTCGTCCGCGGCTCATCCGACAAGGCGGCGATGGCGGTGTACGTGAAGTCGAGCTGCGATCGAGGTGGCAGCGCGTGGAAGAGGGCCAGGGCCGCGTCAGCCCACCCGGGGTCGGCATGCCGGCACAAGCAGTTCATCAGCCAGCGCTGCAGCTCGGCTAAGTCCTCGTGTTGGGCGATGAGCTCCGGTCGGACCTTAAGGAGGTACACAAGGCTGCCGAGCACCTCCGCCTCCTCGCTTGCGCGTATGGCGCCGCCACGCACGGCCGCCTCGACGGCTCGCAGTGCCGCGTCGTCGCGGTGCATGGCCGGGCTGCTGCTGCTGATGCCGTTGCCCAGCTCTGTGCTCTCCAGCATCTCCAGGCTTTCCCAGGCTCCGTTGACGGCGCTGCTGCTGCCAAGCTGCAACACGTTTACGTCAGCCGCAGCGTCAGGCCGCGGGCGCTGCGAGGCGGACGGCGTGGCAGTGGCGTCCTCCTGCCGCCGCACCGCAGCAATGTGATGGGTCGACTCGAGAACCTCGGATGCGTGGCGCATGAAGTCGCCCCAGCCGGGGCCGGCACTCGGCGGAGCGGCGGCGGCATCGGTGGGCTCGCCGCCGGCGTTGGCGGCGTGCAGTCGCGCTGCCTCGCCAGACCACCACGCCGTGTCCGCAGCGAGACCGGCCTCGCCGCCGGCGGCGCACCGAGCCACGAAGCTGCGGCATAGCGCCTGAAGTGCCTGCACCGTCGCCGTCTGCGTGAGCGCCGTCATGTGGGCACTGCCGTCTGCGGCGAGCTGCGACACGCTGGCAGCTGTGGCGACCGCGGCGACTGTGCCGAGGTGTGCGGAGGCGAACAGGACGGACGTAGAGGCGCCGGCGCTCTGGTGGCTTCCCTCGCGGTGGCCGGCCCCCACGGCGGCCTGGCGCACGACCTGGTCAAGGCTCAGCGCGCTGCCCGGCCATGACTGCTGCTGCATAGGGAAGGAGAAAAGAGGAGCCTGAAGGGTCGGGTCCGATGGGGGGGGGGGCGTCACCAGAACAGCCCTGCACTGCCTCCTAGAGGCTGCAGTCGGCGCTGAATGTGCGAGCCCCTCCGCGTGTGTGCGTGCGTGTGTGAGTGTGCGGGCGTCCCTGCGTGTATCTACGTCAGTAAGGAATGCTGGACGTCAGCCACACTGGGAAAGAGGGGGGGAGCGATGAGTCGGCCAAAAGGGGGGGGGAGGAGACGTGTAGGTATGGATGACACACGCACACGCACACGGCCCCGCAGAGCCGGAGTGCAGGGAGGGGGACGAGGTCTGGTCAGTCCCGCTGTGCAGAACAGAAAGGGCAGGGGTGGAAAAGCAAAGGGTGCGTAGAAGAAAGGTGGCAGGAGCGCGACGAGACACAACACGAGATCCGCACTGGGCCCTGACCGACTCTGCTGGCGCTGATTGCGGCGCCGCCCGTGCGATTCAATGGTCAAGAGTGACCTGCCAATCGACTCCGGTGGCACACTCGCTCAGCGCTCTTCGCTGGTTGAGTGCCTTTTCCCGCGGGGGAGAGGCAGGGAGCCGAACACGCACATCGCCGTCTTCTTCTCACAGGACATCAAGTTTGTTGCACCCTGCAGCCGTGCCTGGGCCACGTCAGACACGCGCAGGAAGGCGAAGGGGACAAAAGCACACACGAAAAGCGCCCACGCACGCCACCGCGGACTCTGCGCGTCGGCCATCCACGGCGCCACCTGCCTAATACTGCGCTGCTACGACCAAGATCATCGTCGCGCCAGGTGCTACCGCACCGGTATCCCCACCGCCGTTCACGCTTCTGCGCCGCGCCGCATGAAAGCAACAGCAAATACAGAAAAAAGTGGGAGGACACGGCATGGCACACACGCGGAAGAGCAGTGGGTCAGGCAGCCCGCGTGAGCCGTGGAAGGCGGCGACGACGCGGGCAGCGGTGCGGAGCGTGGCAAGCGACAAAGACCCCTGCGGAGCCGGCATCACTCTCATCACGGCGTCGTCGGCGTGTTGGGGGCGGCGGCGACGATCGGGCCGCGGTAGGTGTAGCGCACCTCCGGCCGAGCGTGCGTGAGCGGCGAGTAGTCGGAGCGCGGCGGCTCCATCGTGAAGGCCGACTCCATGTAGACCTCCCGCAGCGGCGTGGCGCTGATGAAGAACGGGTTCTTGCGCAGCGGGTAGTCAGTGGTGGTGCCGAACGACGGCACCCACGCCGGCAGCCAGCAGGCGGAGAAGAGGTTGAAGGTCTCGCCGGGGCGGATGCCGTAGACGTGGTAGTCGAAGCGGCGGCACCACTCCCGCTTGTAGGCCGCGTACTTCGTCCAGAGCGCCTTCTTGTGCTCCAGCCGCTCCTTCGACTCCATCACGCCGAACTTGCGGCACTCGTAGTCGTTCGGCAGGAAGCCGGAGAGGCGGAACATGCTGCGGTACCAGAAGCACAGGTCCAAGAACATGAACGTGCCGAACGACAGGAAGAAGCGGGTGGCGACGTGCAAGCGGGCGTGGCGCAGCGACGCCTTCGAGCGGGCCCACTTGTTGTAGCAGTACGCAACTACAGCGGAAATCGCGTGCTCGTACAGGCGCACCCCGGCGCCCGTGTTGATGAAGGATGGGTTGTAGTCGATCACGGGGTACGGCGTGCCCATCATGTGCCGCGTCAGGTTGAAGTTGGTGTAGTCGGAGTTCGTGATGGTCCGGTACACCGAGTCGCGCCGGTCGATGGACAGGGAGGTGCGCCACAGCTGGAACGTCTTCCAGGCCAGCTGCTCCTGGTCCGACAGCTCGCGGTCAGTGCTGCCGGCGTAGCGCGTGTGCTCTGTCGCGACGAAGATGGGGCGACCGGCGTGGTCGATGCCGCCCGCGCCAAGCTCTGCTGCAGTCGTCATTGCTAATTCCTCCCTGTCGCTCTTCCAAAAAAGGTTTGGAGGGGAGAGGGGAGGTGGCGGGGAGGGGGGGGGTACTGGAGTGGCTAGTTCTACAATGCTTGAATGGGGTGTTGATGGCTGAGCAGGGAGGAATGGGGGAAGGGGAGGGGGAGGGGTGCTCACTACGGTAGACAGGGGAGACGAGAACGTGGGACTGGCAGCCGTATTCGGCACCCAGTCCACGCTTCGCTCACGGTGATGGGGGGAGGCTAGAAAGCAGAAACGAACGCAGCGGGTGGCTCGAACACGGCTGCAGGACGGCAGTGGCGGGGTGGTGCCAGAACGAGAAACGAGACCGAGGGAGTGTGTGTGTGTTGTGAAAACCTATGCGAGCACGCGACAGATAACGCGGGCTCGCTGCTACGACCTATGCTGTGCGAGTAACGTGCGCGCTTCCCGGTAGGCGAGCGTGGTGGTTGACAACGACGAGCACAACGAGACGAACAAGGTGGGACTGAAGGGTGCGAGGGGACGACGGCAACTCCTGATGCCCACTGCACCGTGGTGGCGGCCGTGTTGGGGCGCTCTGCCGAGGCCCACGTCCTGCCGGCTTGTGGCCAGCACCGCCACCCATGGCAGCTCGACGCCGACGCAGCTCACTCAAGCACCTGCTGGCGACATCATCCCAGAATCCGAGGATGCGGCACGGGGAAGAGACGGGAGCACGGAGCGCAGCTGCCGGTGGCGGCATACCGACTGCTTGCACTCACACGACGGACGCCTTCACGGCACGCATCTTTCTTTTTTCTTCCGTTTGCTTCACAAGTTACGTAGTGTTGGTCTCCCAATTGATCGATGTGTCCGAACTGCAACATTTCGTGTGCGCAAGTGCGAAGACACCCAGCCTCGGCGCTGCGCACCTGCGAAGAAGGGGAGTGTGCGGAAAGGGGGAAACATCACGAGGGGCAGCAGGCATGCGTACGTCTGCGGCGCCGCTCAAGCATAACGTTCACAGAACGGGGGGGAGGTTGGGAGGACGGAGAACAGAAGAGAAGAGAAAGGGGAAGAGGGGAAGACAGAGAGAGGCAAAGCAAACTCGAGAAGGTGACGTGAAGTGAACAGTTTACACACGAAAAGACGTTTTCTTTTTTTGGGCGGCGGTGCGGTGGGGTGCGGTGCATGTGGAGGCGCAGAACGCAGTTCCTTCAAAGACCAAAGAAAAAAAGGTGATCTCGCTGTTTTTTTTTTCCTTCTGTGCTTTCTTCCCTCCTGGCGAGGCTGGCGCGTTAGAGAGAAGGCCAGCTGCGTCTCGCGCGAGTTGAATTGGGTTTGCTGTCGTCCCGTCGGCTCTCCTCGGCTGCGGTGACAGCACGAGGGCATCTTTCTCTTCTTCGTCAATCCCCAACGCTGCATCAGCGGTGCCTCCACATGGAGGGCACGGCAGTCGTTGTGTACAAGGTGCTCGGAGAGCGTGCGGGGCGGTGCTCGGAGCACATCGCACCGCGCACGCACAAAACTCGTTGGCATCCTGCACAGACAACAACAACAACAGCAAAAGAATGACACGAGCCACGAAAGAGGTGTAGCAAGCAGCGCCGAGCGCTGCGTTGTGCACAACCGCGCGCGCACACACAAATAAACACCAGCTTGCACACACGGGTCTGGCACACGAAAGCGTGACAGCCAGGGAGATACAGCCGCCGCCTCATGGAGACAAGATGCGCCGCGGACAAAAAAGGGAAGCGACGATGTCCACTTGCTTCGTTTCCCTTTGAAAGTCCTTGTACTCGAGGGGGGGGGCACGTTAGAGAGGGCAGTTGGGCCCGCAACACTAGCACGCGGAGGCGGCGGCCTTGGCTCTGAGGTCAAGACGGGCACGGCGTGCGGCCAGCCCGCCCATCGCGTCCTTCGTAGCGTTCATTTTTACTCTTCTTTAGTGCCTTGTACAACTTCACTGGTTGACTTGCCGGGTCCTGAGTCGACTGTGCGACATCGCCGGCTGCCCGGGCAGTGATGCGACGGCTGCGATTGCGGAAGGAGGGAAGCGACAGCTTCCCCCCCCCCTACGAGGAAGGCAAAGTGGGGGCGCGTAGCACAATAGGCAAATCGAGCGGAAGGTTTGCGCGTTTGGTGTATAGCCGCATCATACGAAGTGGGGGAGGGGGGAGCAAAGGCAGAAAGGCGGGAGGGAGTGGTGGGGCGGAAATAGTTCTCGCGGCTCTCGCTGTGCTACAAGGAAGGGGGGGGGCCGAGGCGCGTGCACGTCAGACGGGTTGGGTGAGGTGAGGCAGCACAAAGGGACAAGAAGAGGGTGCAGGGGGAGGGCGCACGGCCAGCAACCTCTCCCCCACCCGTTGCCGCACCTACACGTGGGGTGGTGCGCCCACCCACCACCGTGCCACGCACCCTCTCCGGGTTTACGACGGATGGGGCGGACGAGAAGTGGGGAAGGGGGCGTGAGGGTTTAAGGAGAAAAAGGGGAGAGCGACGGAGCGGCGTGAGTGGAGTACCTCCTCGAACAACGAAGACGGAAATGCGCTTGTGGGGGTGGCGCAGGGGATCAGCGCCGCCTGCGGGGCATCCGCGATTGTAGCACAGCGAGAGTCCGCAACGCGTGACGCAAGCGAGGAAATCAAAAAGAAGTGAATGAGGTTGGGTGAGCACGCAAAGACGGGAGGCGCTCGTCCACGCAGACGCGTCGTGGCCAGGGCCGAGGAGACCGACGCCATCGCCGCGTCGGGCCCGCGCCTGCCCACCCCAGTCGCACATCTCACTCTGGAATGACGAAGAAAGGAGCAAGTCAGAGGAGGAGGGGGGAGGGAAGGGGGTACATGGAGGAGGTGTGAAATGCAGCGTGCGCTGTGGACGGACTCAAGACACAGAGGAAGAGAGTGCGTGACGGCGCCGCAAGGTACGGAGAGGAGAAGGGGGGGGCAGGCGGGCAGGCAGGCAGGCACGGGGGGGGGAGGGGGGGGCAGAACAAATCTGAGGAGGTTAGAAAAGGAAGCGTTTTCGTCTTCGCATCTTCGGTGCTCGTTTGACCATGAAAGGAGCACCGGAAGCAAAAAGGGGAGCAAGAGAATGCGGACCTTTTTGTGTGTGTGTGTGTGACAAGGGGTGGGTGCGGGGAGGGGGGGGGAAGTGCAGCGAGTGGCACAGTGGGGCGGCAAGAGAGGAGTTGGCTGAGAAATATGTATATAGATCGGTACAGGTCAACACAGAGGGGTGGGCGTAGGCATGTGCTCGACGTGTGCCCGGAGGGGTTGCGGGCTCGGACGCGCGGCGGAAGCCGCGGCGTGCGTTGTCGAGGGGGAGGGAGAGCGGAGAAGTCAAACCGCGTGCACGCACCGCACATCCCGAGGGCAGTCGGCCGACGCACAGGCGCACTTCGCTCTTCGCGCTGCCGATGTGCCCGACTCACCCACACCCACCGTTTCCCTCACAGCAAGTGCGTCGGCGCCCTACGTGCCCTTGAAGGAGCCGAGGGCCGCAAAGGCGGCAGCCTCCTCGGCGTTGCGCTGAGACGAGCCCCAGCCCTTCGCCTCCGCCATGAGCTGCGCCACGCGCGGCACGACCTGCTCCGCCTGCTTGTTGTTCACGAAGGCAATACGGGTACGGCGGGCGATGAAGTCCATGACGTGCTCGCAGTGCTCGTTGTGCGCCGCGTGCACGACCTCCGCCTCGAGCACCGGCGAGTCCTCGGCGAGGCGCTTCATCAGCTTTGCGTCCTTGGCGACGACCGCCATGACCTCGTTGTAGCGGTCGCCGTAGTTGTTCCGCAGGTGGCGGTGCACGTCCTCCGGCACACCCACCGGCGGGACGGACGAGACTTCGTCGAGGTGGCGGGAACCCACCAGCACGATGTCGACTGTGCAGCACGGCTTGCACTCGGCCTTGCCCTTCAGGAGCGTCTTCTGCAGCTCATCGATGGCCTCCTCCGACATCTTGCGGTACGTGGTCCACTTGCCGCCCGTGATGTTGAGTATGTGCGACTGCGTGTCGACGGCGATGACGTGCTCGCGCACAATGTTCTGCGTGCCACCGCTCTTCTGCTTCTGCGACTTGGGCATCGCGAGCGGGCGAATGCCCGTCCAGGCCGACCTCACCGCCTCCTTCGGCACCGGCCCGACGAAGGGCTCGAGGTTCTGGAGCAGGAAATCCACGTCGGCCTGGGGCGTCGGCGGGTTGCTCTTCACCTCGCACTTGTGGTCCGTCGTGCCGAGCAGGCAGCCGCCGAGCCACGGCAGGGCAAAGACGACGCGGCCGTCGTTCGACGGGATGACCATGCCTTGGTGATCCTTCGGGCAGTACTTGCGATCAATCACAATGTGCGTGCCGGACGCCGGGAACATGTCGAGCTGCGCGTCGCCGCTCTGCGCCAGCTTTTCAATCTCGCTGCTGAACGGTCCCCCGGCGTTGATGACGGACTTGCTGTACACCTGCATCGTCTTCTTCGAGATGGTGTCCTCCACAGTCGTGCGCACGAGCTCGTCGCCGGCGTCGTCCTTGACCACCTCCATCTTCTGCACCTTGGCGTAGTTCACCGTCGCCGCGCCGTAGCACGCCGCCGTCATCGCGACGGCGTAGCACAGCCGCGCATCGTTCATCTGCCCGTCGAAGTACCGCACGGCTCCGAGGAGGGCGTTGTCGTCCTGGTCCGACTTCTTCAGGACCGGGTACGCCTTCATGGCGTCGTACGGGAATAGGAAGCCCGAGTACTCGAGAGTGCCGCCGTAGAGGGCCGCGAGCACGTCGTACGCCTTGCAGCCCCACCAGTACAGGAAGATGTCCGTCGCGTGGTAGCATGGCACGAGGGTCGGCAGGCTGTGGCACAGCTGCGGAGCCTGGTGGACCATGATGGTGCGCTCGCGCAGCGCCTCGGCGACCAGCTTCAGCTGCATTGGGTCGGCCTGGAAGAAGGCCTTCTGCAGGTAGCGGATGCCACCGTGAATCAGCTTCGTGCTGCGGCTGCTCGTCTCACCGGCGTAGTCGCCCATGTCCACCATGCCAACCGAGAGGCCGCGCGTGACGGCGTCGAGGGCCGAGCCGGCGCCGACGCAGCCGCCGCCAATGACGAGCACGTCGAGCGGCTTCGACGGCGCGTTGTACGTCGCGAGCGTCTCGACGCACTCGTGACGGGTGGGCACCTTGTGGAACTTGAGCGGCGGGCACTTGCTCGCGTCGAACTTGCGCTGCGTCCACGTAGGGTCTGTGTAGCTGAAGGCGATGAGGCCGCAGTACGCCGCCATGCCTCCGCCCACCAGCACCTTTGCTGCCGTTGCGGCCATCGTTTAGCGTGTGCGTGGAGGCTCGTGTTAGGGGGTCGTACAACTACACACAACGCGGAAAGGAGAAGAACGAGCCAAGACGGAACGAGGCAGCGACACGACGCGGGGAGTGGGGGAAGCAAACGGCGCGACGACGTCTGTGGAAGCAATGCCAGGGGAGAACGAGAGAACAAAGACGAGCGAGAAGAGGCGTCTCGAAGAGGCTGTCGTCTCAGGGGTCAATCAGAAAGGGAGGGCGTGGGCGGAGGTGGTGGGAGGTGCCGGGTGGCACACACAGGGAGGAGGGGGAGGGGAAGGGGTGCCAGACGTCGTGGCGTGGGGGAAAGCGAACAGGAGAAGCAGCAGCTTTATACGGATGCGCCAGCGCACGCAACACAAATATGGGACAGAGTCTTGCGGGGAAAGAAAAAAAAAAGGAGTGAGTGGGGTACAGCGTGAGATGAGTCAGAGGAGAGAGAAGCGGGGCGTGGAATAGGCAGAGAACGTCCTTAGGTGGGTGGGTGACTGCGCGCGCGTGTGTTTGTGTGTTTGTGAGAAGGAGGAAGAGGAGGAAGGTGTCTGACACCTTGCATAGAAACCTGTGGAGCGGAAAAAAAAAAAGAAGAAGACACCGCTGGAAAAAAAAAAGGGGTGGTGTTTAATTGCGTGCTGTGGAACCTCGCAGTGATGGGGACCTGAGGGGGGGGGAGGGGGTCGAGTGTCGTGGAGAAATAGGATTGTGAGTGGAGGGTGCAAGGAACAGGCTGGGGGGCGGGAGGGAGTGAGGAGTGGAGCACGTCGCGGGCTGCGATGCTGCGACGAAGCAGCCAGAGAAAGGAAAACGCGAAAGGCAGCGAGGAGGACGGGAGGATGGGGTGGGAGGTGATGGGCAGGACGTGCATGGGAGCGGGCGGGGAGAGGGTGGATGCGTCGCAACGAAAAGCGGAAGCTCCTGCGATGCTTTGCGAAGCGCATCAGAGGAGTCGACCCATGGCGACCTCGAAACAGCGATGCGTCTCGCGCCGGAGCTCGCATGCCTGTGTGTGTTTGTTTTGGAGGTACGCCCGTACACGCGCGTTAAGCAAACGTTGTACACACCAGGCGCCTGTCTCATCCAGAATGGCATCCCCTCCCCCTTTATAGTCCGTCAAAGGGAAGGACAGACGCCACGCTGATATCTCACTGGTCTGCGTGAGTGGATTGGCACGGTGCTGCCACTCCACCCCTTTTTTTTTGTCTCAGTGTGTGTTCGTGTGTGTTGGAGAGGTAAGCACCGGAGTCGCGCTGCAGGTGGCGTCATGCATGCTCGCATGTAGGACGTGTACAGAAGCAGTTGCGCGAGGGCAGCGTCGTTTGCACCCCACATCCACCCGTACGGAGGAGGGCACGAGAAGAACAAGAAGAAGGGACAGAGAGGACCCCTGTGTCGGTCCTGCGTGGGTGTGTGTGTGTATGTGTGTGTGTGTGCCTGTAACTGTATCCACGTGAGTCGTGGCGCAGCATTCCTCACGCACACGTCACACGAGGAGCGCGGGAAAGCAGCAGCGACCAGCCGGGCATGTGAGGCGACAAGAGCCCGGAAGTCAGCGCGCCAGCACAGCCAGGGAGCAACGTGCCGTCCCGCGCAACGCACACTCATCGGTATTTACGGCGCCCGCAGACGGCCCGCAAACGTGCCGTGTTGTCGGAAAGGAGAAACACAAAGCAAGGAGGTACCAGCGACTAACGCAGCGGGGGAGGGGAAGGCAACAAAAAAAAAGGCGGAGAGGGAGTCGTCGCCGCTCGCACTAGGCGTGTCCATCGGGCACGGGCTTCTGGGCCTAGAGCAAGACACGCAGACGTTTTTGTTCTTGGATCGTTGAAGAGCAGGTCACTGTGGTGCAGCGCCGCTGCGAAGAGTTCAGAAGGCGGCGTGTGCCCGCGCTGGCTCGCGAGACAGGGACAGCATCCACGGCAGACACCTCCGCTCCACCCTCTCTCCCGACGCCACGAGCGCACCGGTGTCATGACGTTTTCACGATGCTGCGCGTGGGCGGAGGCAATGGCCGTCGCCTCGCTGCGCCCACGCAAGCGGCTGCCCTGATAGGGTCCGGCTACCAAGAAGCGCCGTCTGCAGACTCGTACGGCACTCTTGGCCCACGTACACACGCCAGGAGAAGCTCAGAGGGGATGGAAAGAGAATCCGGCAAGGACGCACTACCCCTCTCAAGGTGAGAGGGGTGCAAGGAGCACCAGACAGGGGCAGATGGGGCAGCCGACGGCTCCGTAAACCAGCGGAGAAGCATCACTCCCGTACACACACACGCACACACGCACCCGACACGACAAAGAAGCGCGCCGTCGCAGCGCCGCACCGAATCGAAGCGAAAAGAAGGGGGCTCGAGGCGACGAGGCAGACGCACGTGTCACCACTGCGGGGCCGCGGTGCGCGCGCGTGAAGAAAAAAGCAAAGGCGAGAGAAGCGAACAAGCATGAAAGGAAGTGGAGGGGCGTCAGCCCACACGGAACGCGAGAGCAAGCAAGTAGGACGGGGAGGGGGGAGGGGGGGGGCACCCACTCACTCTCTCCAGCCCCCGCCAGAGCACGCAGCTGAGTGCATATACGCAAGGGCCCCGACTGTCACGGTCCCGGGGCGCTGCTGTCGGGAAGTCGGAGGGGAGAACGGGTGCCCACCAAGAGACGAAGAGAAGAACGGAGCGACGCGGGCACGTAACGCAGAGGAGCAACACAGACGCGCATTGGAGTTCTTCTATTCCCCGACCTCAGAGGGCAACGGGGTCGCCGACGTGGAGCTGGCAGCTCCGGTGATGGAAGCCGTAGGAGGCACCGAGGCAGTCGCAATGCCGCCGGTACGGCACCATCACCTCGCGGAACTTCTCCGCAGAGATCGGCCCAGCACCAAAGTCGCCAAAGAGGGCCTCGATCACCTGTCGCCGCTCCTCCTCCGTCAAGTCAGAGGGAGAGCGCTCCGAGCTCAGGAGATCCTCTTCCACGACGCGCCGGCGCAGCACCTCCGTGGCACCGGTCGGCAACGGCCGCACCGCCGTGGCCCGCTGCGGCACCACCTCCTCGTCGGGGTCTACCATCACCGTCATCCGCTGCTGCATGTTGCTGCACGGGATGGAGGCAATGCCGTCGCTCATCTCCCCCGCCTCCGACGCAGCGGAGGACTCGCCCGCCTCGTCGTCAGCAGGGGCCGTCGCCTCGTTGCGCCACGACGGGGTGAGGTCGCCCATCAGCTGGCGCGTCAGCTCCGACACATCGAGTTCCTCCTGCACCGCCGCACGCGGCGCCCACGACGCGTCGGCCAGCGACACGGTCGACTCCGGCACCGCCTGCGCCGCTGACGAGCACACAGTCGAGCTCTCCTCTGGCGCTGCGGGAGAGGCCTGGACGGGGTCCACCCCCCACGGCGCAACAGCGCGCGTCTCTGCCATCAGCAGGCGCGTCAGCTCCGACATCTCCGCCTGCGCCGCCGTGCTGAGGTGCGTGCCGGAGGCGTCACTGGCCGACGTGGCACAGCCGCTCGGCGGTGGCGTTGGCAGTGCTTCAGACACTTCCGACGGCGCAGCGGACGCCGGTGCCGGGGCGCCGAGGAGAAGCACTGACGAGGCGTCGTCCTCGCAGAGCGGCGCAGGCGGCGCGCGCGTGTCGGCCGCCGCCGCCGCGTCGGGCTCTGCCAACTCCTCGGCGGTGTCGGCCACAGCGCGTGACGCCTCCGAGGCAAAGGCGGGGTTCTGCGTGACGGCCGAGTCGGCTCCCATGTTAGTGGGGTCCAACTCCTCCCAGGAGTCCGTCGATGTCCGCGAGTGGTGCGCGGCACTCACCCGCACCGTCGCATCGGCCTCCGTTGCGGCGCCTGGGGCCGCCGCTGTCAGCGCGTCGGTGGCGAGGTCGTCATCGCAGCCCTCCGTGGCCACCGCCGTGACACCCTGCGTGTGCGTCGGCGCCTCCTGCTCGCCTGCCGCTGCGTGCGCTACGGCCGACCACGACTCGGACCCGCTGCGGCAGTGGTTCGCAGCGGACATCTTTCACGTCGCAGGGTTGAGGAGGAGCGAGACGGGAGGGCGGGGCGCGGCAGACCGGGACGCAAACTGCAGTAGCGCTGTGGCAGCGCCAGCGACCTGGGGACTGGAAGGAGAGAAAAACAAATAAGAAAAGCAAAGAGAGAATGCGAGCGGTGCAATCGCGTGATGTGTGAGGCGCCGCGGCGGGTCAGGTCGGGCACAGGGACAAGCGAGGCAGGGGCAGAGCGGAGACAAGCAGCGAAGAAGAAGGGGAGCGCGTCGGCAATGAAGCAAGCCTTGATGGGGTGGCCGCTTAGAGAACAGCAATAGAGTGGGTAGGGAGCAAGCAAGCAGGAGGTGGACGTGTGGTTACGGTGGGCAGTAGGGCGGCTATAGCACCTGTCACGCGTACGGGGAGGACGCAGTAAAGAGCTGATGGGGTGGAGGGGAAGAGGTGAGACAGCAGAAGGAGGCATGAAGAGGGTGTGGGGAGAGATGGTGCGATTCGGGCACACGCACCACAAGCATGGCCGCGACCCGTGGCGACCGCAGGAAAGGAACGGCCCAGCTCTGCAGTAGTCATCTGACGTACGTGGAAGGGGTGTGGAGAAGAGGGGTAGCGGTGTGGTTCGCGCTGCGCACAAGACCGCGCGGCTGCGTCCGACTGAGGTGCCGCCAGACAAGCAACGCGAGCAGCTGGTGAGGTCCCGCTCTGATTCCCGCACACACACACCCCTCCCCGCTACGCAACTGGGTGCGTTCCAAGCCTCACCGCAGCCACAGAGGGTGCGTCACGGCACACTCAGTGACGCGAGTTGAGTTTTCTGAGAGCTGGTGGATTTCAAACGGGGCCGCAAAGCCCATAGCTGATGCCGTGGCGGAAGCAGTCCTGACAGTTACAGAAAAGCGCGAATGGTCCAGGCGGCCGGCTGCCTTACTCTCCAATCCTCGCCACAGCGATAAGTTTGTCAGTGCCGGCGGGGCTGTGTCACGCGGCACCGAGAGAAAAAAAAAAGGCACAGTACGTCCATTAGAACAGCTCCAGTCCGCTCTCTCCAGCGCCGACACGCAGTGGCGCCTCGACCATCGTCAGACCAAGCCCGTCGACTCCTCGTCACCGTAGTCGTTGACGTTCAACATCGACGGCGGCGGGTTCAGCACCTTTTTGAAGTTGCGCCACATAGCTCGCGGCCGGAGCAATGCCTTGAGCGAATTTTGCTTTCGCATCGACTCACGCCGCGTCGTTGAGGTGAGGGTGAGGTAGACGTAGATGCACAGCATCGCGCCCACCAGGATGACAACGATGCCATCGAGCAGCAGAACGAAGATGGCAGCGAGGTGCGAGCCGCTGTTGTCCTGCGGCGCGAAGCTGCGGCGGCCGCCAACCATCGTCGGGAACGGCGTCGTCTCGGCCGCCGCGTCGACCGCGATGGCGTCGTCCTCCAGAGAGAAGAGGTCATAAAAGAGGTAGCGGCACAACCAGACCACCCCGATCATGGTGGAGGCGCAGGTGGTGAGGAGGTACATGGTGAACCAGCGCAGGTTGCGCACCCCGACGCAGCCGCCGAGGATGCTGCAGTGGTGATCGTGCTCCAGCACGCAAACACCACAGTGGTAGCAGTGCGAGCATCGCGGCGGGCGGCGCAGCCGGCATTCTTTACAGAAGACAAGCTGCATGTTGCCCTCAAGCGGGTCCTTTTCGTTCAGACGCAGGCGCGGGTAGATGCCCGGGTCGGTGGAGGTCGTGAGAAAATACGAGCTAAACGTGGCGGCCAGCATGAAGAGGGTGAAGATGTACTCACGCCACCCGATCTGATGCCACACCAGCGCCATGTTGGCAATGATCAGAATCACGGTGATGCCCATTGGAATGGCGCCGATAAAAAAGTCGGTGCTAAAGTAGAACTTGACGCAGAAGAGGTCCAGCACGCGGAACGTCCCGAGCGCCTCTCTGCCGCTGTTGTACCGGTGCATGTACAGCTCGGGGTCCACCACGGGGATGTTGAGCTCCTTCGGCTTCGGCCGTGGCGGCGGCGGCATGCGTGCCGGCACACGGCGAGCCGAGACGCCACTTCCCTCTAGAGTGGCGGGCGAGGTAGGCGATTCGTACGGCCGGTAATACGACGACATCATTGGCGACCCGGCGAGGAAGGTGTTCATGGTTGCGGCACAACGACACGGGGAGGGGAGGAGGCAAAGCCACAAAGAGGGTCGAGGGAGCCGTAAAGAGAGACGATAAAATGCGCCTCGGGTCGGCGATCACGTGACAGAGAGCGGA
Source organism: Zelonia costaricensis (assembly GCA_030849075.1). Lineage (NCBI taxonomy): Eukaryota > Euglenozoa > Kinetoplastea > Trypanosomatida > Trypanosomatidae > Zelonia > Zelonia costaricensis. Next base: position 37,377 of record JASAOO010003540.1, read on the forward strand.
ACGCTGGATGAGGACGAAGAGGCGCGAGGTCGTTACACGATGCGCAGCAGCGTTGTGCTTCGCACGTCGCCGAGCGTTGCGGCCCTGCCCACGCGTTCGCTGCCAGCGCGATAGGTGAGGAGGAGAGTTAATACACAACAGAGGCCTTTCACAGCCGACAACTGCACAGCCAGCTACACGCAAGCACAGCCCGGGGAAAGTGGGGGAGGGGGGAGGTGTGTGTGAAGCACAGGCCGGAAATGTTGCGTTGGAATGCAGACTGTGCGAGCACGGCGGCGGAAAAAAAAAATGAGGATTTGCGCCTGTAACAAGGAGCGACGGTGGTGGTGAGGGTCGGCGCGCGACTGTGAGTGGCCGAGGAGCTGCACAGATCTGGAGCGTGAACACCATCGCGCGAGCGCCGCACGTCGGAGATGCGAGCAAACGACGATGTGCACGAAGGGGAGGCAAAGCAGCGTTAAGGTGCGGAGTGTCGAGAAGACCGTTGGAGGGGGGGTCGGGGGAAGCGGGCGACGTGCCGCATGATTGCAGTGCTACGCATGGCCCAAAGCGGCACTAGCGGCTTCTAGAGCATGGCAGCACATGCACGACGACTCACACCCGCCGCGGGCTTCGTGACGAGAGGCGGATGCACATGCTGCGCAAAGCGTCCCGTCGTGCACGCGCCGCGCTCCTTGAGAAGAAGCAGTCAACACGCGTGAGTCTCAGCCCCGCCTCTGTGCGCGTCTTGTTTTGTTTTCGTGCGTCCGTGGTTTGATGCGCGCAGCTGGATGGCGCGTAGTGCGGCAGCCGAGCTGCAACGTGGACGATGTTCACATCCGATCCTCACGCTCTGTGCGCTCCTCCGCGCTTTTTCCACTTGCATGAGGCGCTACGTACGCTTGCGATCTTGCAACACAAGCGAGGGGCCGGCGCACACCATGTTGAACACGTTCAGGCAGAGCTGCGCCACCCACATGTGCTGCGCGGCCGCGTGCGGCTTGTGGAAGCGGATGCCGTCGTGCGTCGCCTCGCGCCAGGTCGTGTTGGTCAGCGGCAGCAGCACGTAGGCGACGGTGCCGATCGTGATGGGGATCATGAGGATGCCGATGAGCGCCATGACAGCAAAGTGCAGCATAATGTGCAGCGTGGCGCTGTCTTGGAAAGCGGCGATGTCCTCTGCCGTCCACGTCGTGGCACCGTTGGGGGGCGGCAGCCGCTGCCAGTCTTTCTCCAGCGGGGTGCGCCGGAAAGAGCAGATGAGGAGGCACATGCCGGCGTAGAGCTGCGTGGTGGAGGAGAGGAGGTACAGCACGAACCACCGCTGGCTGCGTTTGCCGACACACACGCCGAGCAGCACGCAGTGGTGGTCGTGCTCGAGGACGCACACGTTGCACACGTAGCAGTGCGACGCGCGCGGTGGGCGTGGCTGCTGACACCGGCGACAGAAGCGTTGCTCCTCGTCACCGGCCGTTGCACGTCTGTCGGTGCCGTCGCCTGCATCGCATGCGGCGGCCGGGTGTCCGCGAGGGTAGATACCCGGGTCGCACAGCAGCATAGCCGCGGCGGAGACCTGATTCGTCAGCACCAGTACGTTCACGAGCATCGTCACGGTGCTCGACCACAGGTCGTGGGAAAGCCACACAACGCACGCCGCCGCGCCGGTCGTGAGGGTGTACGACCACAGCCACGTGTACCAATCTGGCGCGACCGAAAGGCGGCCGCGGAGCAGCGGATGGCGCGCCCCGAACACCTCCATCAGAATTGCGTTTCTTTATGTGCGTGTGTATGTGTGTGTGTGTGTGTGTGTGTGTGTGTGTGTGTGTGTGTGTGTGTCTGCGATGACGTGTGATCAAAGTCAAACTGCGGCGGGAGACACGGTCGTCATGACGTCTCCAACGTGGCGGAGATGGGTAAAGCAGACGACGAGGCTGGTGCGCTCGCCAAGACCATCCGCACTGCGCCTTCGTGGGCGTGTACACGAAAGCCGCAGAAAAGGGAGAGGGCTGGAAGGAGAGGTGGTGCAGCGCAGAGTAGGACAAGGTGGGATGCAGAGCAACGATGCGAGTTGAGGCAGACGACAGCTGAGGAACCCACAACTACGTCGTTGAAGAGGTTGTAATGTGTGTGTATCGGGCAACGTCGGCCGCCACGCCGCTGCTAGCCTTGCCCCTTTGTGGTGTTGGACCTCTCATCTCCAGTACACCGAGCCGTTGCAAGCAGCGATGCACGAGAACGCAGAAGCGCCAGTGCGTGCGTCAAGCAGTCCCTCAACCGGCGAGAGCGCGTTTCGCACGCTTCCCTGCGAAGGTCGTCACGTCTCGTTGCGTCCGCATACACCTCCCAGCGTGCACGCGTGTCGACCTAGGCCGCAGCTGAGCTCACCGTCACTCGCTCTCATCATTCTTGTTTTGTTTCTGCTTGGACCTCTTCTAAGGCATCTATGCCGGTCGGCAATAAAGAAGCCCCAACCCGTTTGCCCCACCGTGCCCCGACTCACCCCACCCTCCCTAACCCCGACCCTCCTCGCCATCCCTTTTTCTGTTTTTGTTCGTGTTGGCACGCACCCTACCGGCGCGCACCGTGACAAGTGGGGAAAAGCCGTGCGGACGCTCGAGCAGGACGAAGACGCAAGCTGGAAGCAGGCCCGCTTTGATGGCTTCCACAACGCACCCGGTCGCGGCGTGGGGCTGCTCTGTACAGAGAAGAGCCGCCACGAGTTAAGCTGGTAGGCGAGAGGTGCGCAGAAGAAAATAATGCGAGTCGGTGGCTCGTGGAGTGGCGGTCTGACGCTGAGGGGCCAGGTGCCGACTGAGCTGCGCAAGATTCGAGCAAAGGGCGTAGGACAGCGGCATCGCTATGACGGCAGAGCTGGTGCCGCGGCTCGCATGTGCCCTTACTTTCTTGCCCCCTCCTCCCCCTTCGTCTAAGCCGCCCTTCGCCTTCGATTTGTCACTGCGGACGATTCACGTCACAGGCGGCACGCAGAACACACACTGCCGCTCACGTGAAAAAAAGAAAGAGACACAGCAACGAGGGAAACAGACTCTATGGTGACGTCGCGACAGCGGAGATGCGGGCGGAGCGGAGCGGAGGGGAGAGGGGGAGGGGGAGGGGAAGACGAAAGGGAGGGGGTCGGAGCGCGGGCAGGCGGGTGGGGGGATGGGAAACGTACAGGTATAAACAAGAGATGCCGCCTACGCGTCGGTCTTACATGCCACCCTGCGCGTATGCCTCGCCGCGGGAGGCATTGTACTTGGCGACGGCCTTGGTGCCCTCGCTCATGGCGTGCTTCGCCAGCTCCGGCGGCAGCAGCAGGCGGGCCGACGTCTGAATTTCGCGTGCTGTCAGCGTCTTGACCTTGTTGATCTTGGCCACAAAGACCGCCTCGCTCTGGATGCGGTCGAACATGTCTTCGATGAAGGCGGAAAGCACGCGCACGGCGGCCTTGCTGAGTGTGCCGCGCTTGAAGAAGCGGCGGAGGGCGCGGTGGATGTACAGGTCCCAGTGCTGGTTGCGCTTCTGGTTGTGGCGGCGCTTGTGCTCGCCACCCGACTTGGGTGCCTTGCCGGCGGAGCGCTTGCCCTTTCCCTTGCCGCCCAGCGGGATGGGGCGCTTGCCTCCCTTGGTCGGCGGCATGGTGATGTGCGGGTGGGCAGCGCGATGGAAAGCGGAGGAGAAGGACCGAGTGTCGGGGCGGGCGTGGCCGAGTTTTTTGGGTTGAGTGGTGCGCGAGGTGCTTCTCAAGGCGTACGTGTGCGTGGTGAGCTGTTGTGTGTATGTGTTGAGGGGGGAAGGGAGGGCGCACGTGCACGGTGACGGGTTTGTGCGTCGTTTCACGCGCAGTGGACCGCGGAAGACGCGGTGTAGGCGATGCGCAGTGCACACGAAGGAGTCAAAGCCATACAATGAGAAGAGTGTCACGCAGGGAAACGAGCAGCAAACGAGGCGTCTCGCTACCCCGAAAACTTTATTTGACGGTGCAGCTGTGACACTGGCGTAGCTCAAACGTTGACGCAGTAGATTACGCCGCGCCTGCACCGCGGCAACAGATCCGCGAAGGATGCGACCGCAGTGCGTCAGTGCTTACCGGCACCTGGAACGACAAACAAAAAAAGGGTGCTCGTGGGTGTGCTGACCAGCAGCGGCACACCCGGCGCGCCACAAAGAGCACCAGTAAGCCCACGGCAATTCCGCAGCGTCCATTTTTTCAGTGGTATAGTCCGCCGCTGCTGCGGCTTCTCGGTCTTCTTTTGTTTTCTTGGGAGAGTTTTGGACGGTGTGATGCGATGGGTGCGTTGGCCGGGGCGCCTCAGGACATCGCCACTGCGTTGACTCTGAACATCATATGCAATGACACCCACACACATCTACCCACGGAGACTGGGAAACTGGGAGGAGGCACAACACTTCACGGATCACGGAGCGAGAACAAAAAAGGGAGGAGGAAAGGCAGGTAGACGTTCCCTCGCACGGAGGGGAGTTGATAGCTGAACAAGTGCACGTACACATGCACGCATTCTCACTCTCGCACACACGTACACACTCCTACGGAGGGGAAGACGAAGACGGAGCACGAGACGGGAAAGCTGCATCAATATCTACCATCACTTCGCCTGGCAGAATCCCGTGCTGAACACAACAGTAGAACACTCACACATCCACACAAACACACACATATATATGCACGCACACCCGCGCGCCTCAGTGGGCCCCCCCCCCCCCACCTACTCGCAGCACACGTCAGCAACAACGTCGTGCAGCGGCGGCGATGGCACACGCGCACCAATAAGAGAAAAGAAAGGCAAGGGTTCACGCGTACACACAGATGAAAACAGCACGCGAAAAGCCCGGCTTGCTGTAGAGAAGGAGCAAGCGCACGCGCGCCGCAGGCACCGAGTGGAGGTGCCTGCGATGAAGCGTGACACAAAGCACACAACCACAAACCGGACCTCTCCCGCCATGTGCGCCAGACTGCGCGCGCTGGTGAGAGGAGGGGAAGCAGCGGTTGCACAAGCAACAGACAACTGGCAAATATAGACCAGTGGGGACGAGCCTGAGACAAAGTGCGCGAGAGAGCGCCCGATGGGAGGGGACGACGAAGAATGCCAGCAGGCGCGCCCATAGAGAAGAACATCAGGGGAACGGAGCGGGCCGCACCGGGATCGTGGGATCTTAAGTTGTGCCGGGGCCAGGCGCCTATCACGGCAATGAGACGTAGCGACCGAGGTCGGCAAAGGGGGCAGTCGAGGCGCGCGTACGCGTAGGGACAGGCGACGGCACACGCCACGCCGCACCGCACCCCGCACACGTCACTCCCGCGCGTTGGTGCAAGTTCAACGCACGCGCCCGAGCCCAGTTTGGGGCACACTGTGGGCGCTCGGGAAGACGAGGAGGAGGCTGGGGAAAAGGCAACACGAAGGCCTCGGAACGAGGCAAAACGGAGTCGCGACAAGCGAGCGGGGAGACGAGGGAGGGGGCAGGGGGGGGGGCGCGGCGGGAAGGACGAGATGAATACAAAAAGGGGCCAAAGAGGCGAAGGCAAAGGGAGCGCGTGACGGCCGGGTGCAAACGTATGACAGAGCGAGGACAGCACGCATCGCAGTCGTCGCGCTCAACGAAATAAAAGCGCACAGGTGCGCAACGCACAGAACCACAACACGCAGGCGCACTCAGCATCAGAAAAGGAAAAGAAAGCAGGCACCAGAACGCCGTGGCACGGCTACGGGGCCCACCATCACCGGACAAGTGCAGTTCAGACGCGCCCCAAATACCGCTGTCGCCGGGGCGCACCCACGCAAACAGAGAGCGGGCGACGGGTGAGAGCGGATCGCGTAGCAACGATAGCTCGGGCGCGTCCCTTTCCACCCACAAGGGAGAGGAGTCGGTGGGGCGAAACGAAAAGGTATGAGAACACCCCCCCCCTCCTTCCGCGGTGGGCGCCGGCCAGCCGCGCACCAGGCAAAACGGCAAAGCATCGAATTGACCGTTTTCTTATTTGTTTGGTGGCGACTGACACGCCTTCACACCGAATGGCGGGCGGGGGGGGGGGGTGGGAAGGGCCCGCGGACGTGGAAGGATGCCACCGAGGCAACACCAATGCACCGTCTTGGCTCCGCCGCACAGCACCGCCACGTGCTTGGCGATGTCCACCATGTCGCACTCTTCTCTCCGCCGTCACCTGCGCCGCGCGCTTCTACAGGCATGCCTCTGTTTACCCGGCAAGCCGCACACACGCCTGAACGGTTAGCGGGGGCCGTGATGGTGCGCAGCTGCTCCGCTGCTCGACCCCCGCTTGTCCTCGTCAATGGCATGCCTGAAGGGCAAACGCGGAGAACGACACGATTTTGAGTTCGTTGTTCGCTGTCCGCGGTTGCATGCGCACGGCGGTGAGGCGAGAGAGGAGGGGGAGGCACCCGTGTGCAGTTCCCACCGTCCCTCGCCCAGTGACGGGAACCCGTGTGCACCGGCCAAGACCTCGCGATGGCAGGCAGGGCATGCGCCAGCTTAGAAGAGACGAGGTGTTGCCACGGAGATCTCACCCGTGCGGGGCCCACGAGAAGAAAGCGAGAAGACAAGGCCTCAGAAAAAAAAAAACGCACAAGAAGGGGAGTGGGGCCGGCAAAAAAGGTGGAGAGAGAAGACGGCGAGCCTGCGCGCGCGGGCGGGGAGTGCACCATGCAGAAGCGGACACGCTGGGGTGGGTCGGGGATGTCCACGGCGCCAAAGTCGCCTTTCCACTAAAGCAGCGGAGGTCGGGAGAGGGAGACGAAGGGAGCACGTGGGGTCGCTCAAACTGGAAACGTCGAAGCGAGATCGACAGAGAAGGAGTAGAGGAGGGGGAGGGGCTTGGCTTCCGAACCGTTGGAGTAGCTGCGTTGCCTCAGCGCGAGTACGGACGACTACGCGAACTTGGCCGTCTTCCTGCGCTTCAGAGACGGGTCGAGCCCGGCGACGCCGCAGCCGCCCTGTCGGCGGATGCGCTCGTCACACGGCACGGCGACCGCTTCACCACTTGCGTTGGCGGCCTTCGCTTCGGCCGCCGCGCGGGCCTGCGCCAGCAGCACCGCCCGCTCCGGCGACACCGCCCACTTCTCCGCGATGGACAAGATGGCCTCGCGCAAGTAGACGTACTCCTCCTGCGAGTTGTAGACGAAGGCGCTGATGCGCAGGTAAAAGCGGTTCTCAATTCGCTTGACTGGCACCTCAACCCGGAAGACATCGTGCAGGTTATCCTGAATGTACTTGGCGGTGATGACACCGTCCTGCAGCTGCTCCGGGAGCTCGACGAGGGACATGAACGGCGAGTGGCGGGCAACGCGGCGTGAGCGAAAGGCATCTGTGAGCATCGCCGCTGCCGACGCCACCAGCCGTGAGCAGTACCCCCGCACGCGATCGCACCCTTGCTGCTCCCAGAAGTCAACGATGGCGGGGATGGAGAGGTAGGCGCCGTAGTCGCGCGTGCCGTCCCAGATGAACTCCGAGAGAAGCCCTTCGCCGGCGCCGTGCGAGAGCACCACGCTGTGCATCCGGTCCATGTCCGCCGCGCGCACCCAGAAGAAGCCGGCCGACTTCGGGGACGAGAACCACTTGTGCAGGTTGCCCACAAACACGGTGGGCTGCGAGTCTGGTGGCAGTGCGTTGAAGTTCAGCTCCACCTGCAGGGGCGCGTGGGCGCCATCGACGATGATCTTCTCCACACCACGCTGCCGCAGCGCCGGAATGATGTGCGTGAAGACGGGAAGGCAGAGGGCGCTCGTCGACGTGACGTAGTCGAGTACAACAGTCGTGCAGTTGGCTGGCAGCTGCCGGCAAATCTCCGCCGTCAGCGCAACGTCGTCGCCCATGACAGCCGGGTCGTGCAAGAACTTGTTGAGGGCCACCTCGTGCAGCGAGGCGCCCACCTCCTCGCAGCGGAACCACATCATCTTGTACACCGCGAGGTACTCGGTGTCCAGAAACGCAACCACGTCGTCCTTCTCAATCATCCGCGTCGCGCAGTTCAACGCGAACGTGGCGTTTTGCAGCAGCACCACCTGGCGCGGGTCGGCGTGGAGGAAGCGGCTGAGGGAGCGAATGCTGTAGACGATCAGCGGCAGCAGTTCCCTGTCAACGAACTCGACCACCTCGACCTCTGCGAGCTCCTCGTACAGCCGCTTGATCAGCATTGCACCAGCCAGCGTGCTGCCAAAGGCGCCGTGGTTGATGAACACCATGTCCGCAGTGATGGTGAAGTGCTCGGCGCGAAAGGCGGCGCCCAACTCCGTTGGCACGACATCTCGCGAGGCGAGCGCACGCATCAGCTGCTCCCTATCCGGCGTCCAGCCCCCGATGGCTGGAAACGTGGGCAAAAGACAGATATCTCTACAATTATCATCGCTGTCCTCGTTCGCCGTGTCGTCCGTGTCACTGTAGCCAGCGCCGGAGAGCGCGCCGTCGTCAGCCACCGTCTCTCCGCTCACGTTGATGGGCTCTGGCAAGGGGCCCGCGCCACATGCGAGACCCGCGTCACGACGACTGCGCTTGCGGCGAGGTTGGGTGCCTGGCGCCCGCGCGTGGAGGCCCTCCTCCGGCGGTGTGCTCATGAGACGCGCCATCTCCGACTTGGACAGAAGACGTTTGGCGAAGGCGGGCAGTCGAGCGGGGGGCTTGTACGACGCCTCATCCATCGCCATGAGGTCTTCGACGTTGTCGGAGTGGAACGAGCCGAAGCCCTCGAAGGCCGACACGTGGCCGCCCAGGGTGTGCTGTTTGCTGGCCGCCAGCAGTGCCTGCAGGCGGCCCGGCAGCCGGATCGAGTCCCACGGCACTGGGGCGCCGTCCGCGCTCGTTTTTACCACGGCAACAAAGGACATGAGCACGAGCACACTGGGGAGAAAAGCGCTGCTGTGGCTCTTTTTCTTTGTTTGTGTGCGGTTTGTGAAGTCGTGAGTGTTGTGCGCTTGCGCAGTCAGCGTGCGGGCAGTGCTCGCGTACGCTGTCAACCCGCAGGGGATCCGGACGGGGGTGTTGCCGAGGCGGGAAAAACGTCAGCGCTGCGGTGCCGTCTCAGCGCACAAGGGTCGAACGGAAGAGACAACAAAGCGCGCACCTCAAGAGGGGTGTTGGCTAGGGAAAACAAAAAGAAAAAGCAGGACTCTCGCGGGGTGTATGTGTGGAGGTGTTGGCGTAAAGCCGGGGCGACGGGGACGCAGACACACACGCGTACGGGGGAAAAAGAGGACGCAGCACAGGCTGTCACAGGCGCCAGGTGACAGAAGCGGGTGAAATAGAAATCAAGCAGAACACCAGGAGAGCACGCAAGACGCACTCCGGCAGAGGAAGAAGGCGAGGCAAAGGAAAAGGCAAAACGGTAGACACCGTGACAGGGAGAACCAAGTGAGGGACGCAAAGAGGAGGAGGAGGAGAGAGGACTCGTGAGGCTGGCGAAGAGGCGGTCCTCGGCGGGGTGAGCGTTCGGTGAGTGGTGAGCGAGCAATGCACTACGACGCAGCTTAGTCGCGGCAGTGTGGGCCGAAACGGGGTGTACGAAGAAAGGGGACCAAACGGCGATGGAGCTGCGACGCCGATCGTAGATCAGCTTTTCAACTCGATGGTGCACAGAGAGCGGGCGGCGGAGCCGTTAACCATTGCGCTAACCTGTGCCGCAGCAAATACGCAGAAGGAAAGGAAAAGCGGTGGGAGGGGGAAGGGAAGAGTGTCGACATGATGGAGAGTTTGAGGCGCTGAGGTGCTAACCTGGGGCAAGAGGACGCTTACCGAAAAGACGGAAGCGCAACCGGAGGGTTCTTGCTGGGCGGTCAACAGTATTCCGTGCCGACGTCAAGTCCTCTAGAGACGTCGTCGAGTGCGTGAGGAGGCCCGCCGTGGGTGACGCACGCTACTCCAGCTTGAGACTAGATGCATTGGAGCGTTTTCACGCTGACCCGCTTCGTGACCGCTTCGAAGGGGGGAGGCTGCAGTGGCTCGTGACGACCCAATCACCCCCACGACGCGGCACAGGACGCCGTTGTTCCGTTGGGCTGGTTTGACTCCTTCGGTTTTTTTTTTGCTGCGTTTTATAAAGTGAAGGCAGAACCAAGAGACGCTGTTGTCAGTGCTTTTACAATTCGTTGAACCCGCAAGACGGACGGGCGGAAGGATGAAAGAGGAGCCAGCCCTTGCCGTGCAAGACGAGGCGGGACGGGCTGCCAACGTGGAGGCGCGCCCCTTCCGCGCAGTCGTTTGGAAACACAGCGAAAACGGCGTGGCGCGTGGCTGCAGTTCAGACAGAGCACAGACGCACGTATCATCAAACACACACACACAGAAGAAAACGCGGGCAGTAAAGCGGCGACACGCGAGGGCAGTGAACCAGGCGAGCTGGAACAGGCGGTGATGGGGTGGGGGTTTGGGACAGCGGCACGTGCCAGGTATAGTGGCAGTTGAGGATCTCTGACGACCACGAGCATGCACGGCGGCTGAGACGAGGACGGCACGGCATTCTTGGTAGACTCTCCCAATGTCAAACGCACACATACACACGCACACGCTCACACACAGGAAGAGGGAATGGCAAAGCGAAGCTAGGGACGGAAAAGGGGGTGAGCAGACAGCATCACAACAAAGACAGCACGCGCAAGAAAGCTACGGTCCGCGCAGGGGAGAAGCAAAAATGAGCCGCAACAAAAAGAGCACACGCGAGAGAAACGCAGAGACCAAATCACGAGTGCCTCGAACGGGAACAAAGCGCATACTCCAAAAACAGAACGGGCGCGGCACAGGCCAGTATGTGCATCGGAGTGAACGGGAGGGAGGAGGACGAGGCGAGCGTGGAAGGGCACGCATCGCGCGTAAAAACGCCAATGCAGCGCCGCCCCCACCCAATGACCTCCATCTCCGAATCAAATGATATGCGAGACCCGCCTTTTCAACGTACCAAAACCCCTGCCGTAGGCGAAGCAAACGACCGAGCAGAGGGGATCGGCACCCGACCGAGATAAGGTGACGCACGCACACACGCACACATACACATACGCACATACATACACACACCATGAGCAAACAAACATAAAAAAGTGAGAGAGACAAACGTCATGATCATCAGAGGTACACAAAGGGGAAGCTGAGAAGCACAAATGCTGAAATCGGAGAGTTTTTGTGAGTGTGTGTGGGTGGGGGGGGGGGGGTCGAGTTATGAAGGCGCGAAGCTGAGCGTAAAAGAAGTACCAGAGGGTACGAAGAGGCAGACATGGTTTGCCGAAGGAAGTCAAGTGCGTGCGCAAGAAGAGCGCAAACATGTAAGGCTCATGGAAGCGAAGAAGTCACAAAGTACCGTGGGGCGCAACAGCGTGGCAACGAACTGAGAAGCGCGCGGGGGGGGGGGAGAGGGTCGGACCTAATGGAAAGCAGAACAACAAAAAAGGAAGAAGTGAGGACGCATCATTTTCCGCAACAGCCCTGTGCGTGTGCTGCTGTTTTGGGGTCTGTCGTTGCGGCGTCGTCGACGGCGGAATTGGCGTTGTGGTGACCTGACCGAAAGGTGGTGGGCCCGTGAACCATCCACGTGGGTGTTTCGGGGTAACCCCCGGCGCACGCGGCGCTGCGGCGACCCTGGTGTCGTGCTTTACTGGAATGACAAGGGTTGAAGGGAGCCGGGGAGAGGCGGGAATCGGCTGCCGCACGCGTGGTACGAGTTGCATCAGAGGCTTCGTTTCGCGGCGTGTCCGCCCGTGCGCCACAAACTCGCCAACGCCTGCCTCTTCCCGCCACGGCGCTCCTTTTTCGTTGGAGCGCCGTCGGGGGAGGAGGGAGGGAAGGGCGAAGGTCCGATGAAGAGGGCGGGCGAGCCGCTTGCCTACGCCCACGCATACCTGCGAGTGCACGTGCCTGGGTGGAGGCCGGCCACGACGCGTGCCTTATCCCCTCCTCTCAGGCGTGTCACCTCAGACAGACTGCTCACGGCTACCACCGTTCCGTGCGTCGGTGCGTGGTGCAGAATGCCACGCTGGTCGCCACTGTGTGGCGTCTCGTCGGGGGGGGGGGGTTGTGGAACACGAAGGGGGAGGGAGAAGACGTTGCCTTTGGTGACGGTGTGAGATGAAGAGGAAATGAGAAAGCGGGAAGAGAGAGACGCCAATGCCAGATAAGGGGGGAAAAGCGCTGGCTGACTTACAACACGGAAACACAGAGACCAAGATACTCGAAAGCAAAACGGAGAGAAAGAAAGAAAAAAGGAACACAGCAGTGAGGGAAGGGGCAAGACTTGTTCTACAGTACCCAAGGCTTCTACCAGATCGCAAGTACGCACGCCGAGCCACCACAAAGAAGCCACGGTTAGGTGGCGGCTGCGACGGTGCTCGAGCATTTGCGGAAACGAGAAACAAAAACCTCATCGTGTGGACAGGACTGCCCTACCAGAGTGAAGAGGGACAGCGAGGAAGCCGTACCCGCGCCGCTGCCACCGCACGCGTTAATGGGCAGCGCGCTCCCCGAGCACCCCTCTGATCTCTTCACCCCTCTGCCACGGAAAGAAGCCGGTACCAGAGGACCCCGTTTGCCACACTGCCAAGCTTAAGCGGCCTCTGGCGTGGGCCGCATTGCCGCGACGCATACGGCCTTACCTGAGACCGTGCCCGACACCTTCACACACGTCCTCGACGCGACACTTACAAGCCGAGAGACCCACCGCACGCAGGCTATCTAGGTGGAAATTAAAAAGATGAAGAGAGGCCGCCCCCAACAATAAATTACCGCAGCGTCGTGGGGAAGAGGGGCGGGACAGGAACGGCGCCGCAACTGCGTGAAAGCGGCACTGAAGCTGGGACGGGGGGGGAGGGAATCGTGCACAACGTGCGCCGCAAGTGGGTGCGGGCACCGTAAGCAGGGCAGGGGCATGGCAGCGAGAGGGGGCCCCGAGGGGGAGAATAGTAACTCCAACCGCGAGCGCCTGCCGCCCGGTGCACTCCACTGCGCATCTACCACATCGACACCTCCTCCTCACCTCTCCGCGTCTGGGCAGGGCGGGCCTTTACAGGGCAAGGCAGAGGGCGCGCGCACTGAAGAGATGCGGTGCGCCAGGTGCAGCGCGCAGGTGGGGGGAAGGTAGGGGGCGGAAGGGAATCGAGAAGAAGAAGAAGGGAAATAGGGCATCCGAAAAGGAGCGCCGCGAGAGGACAAAAGACGCCGACCGGCGTTTGCGAAGAGGGTGCCTTCTCGCCACCCTAACCGCTCCACGGCAGTCAGGCACGTCGCCGCGGGGTCCAAAGCGCTGGAGAAAGAGACAAATAAGAAGAGGCGCCAAAGCCCACGGAAGTATCCTGGATGTGATCACCGAGCGGAGGAGGCGGAAGGGCGGGCTGCAAGAAGAGCACCACACGTCACCGGCTTGAAGCAAGGAAGATCCAAAAGCCAAGCTTCTCGCTGCTTCGACCTCTATCTCACCTGCCGGCACCTTCAAAAACTCACCATGCGCGACGTGCGGCTACAGAGATTTTCATGTGAGAGAGAAAAAAGAAAGGGGGAGGGGCCATGCGAAAGCGCGGCGCCGCGTGCGTGCGTGTGAGTGTGAGCCGGGCAACAAACAAGGCTCGAGCAGCGCACAACTGCTCATGAAGCGGGAGCAAAAGGTCAGCCGCGTCACGAAGCGGGCGGCGAAACGCCCAGAGTAGCCGTCCGCTGCCCCGGCAACGGCGTGCCGCAGGTGCGGCTACAAACACGACAACAAAAGAGGAGAGCACAGGGAGAGAGGAGAGGAAGCCTCGAGGAGCCCAGCTGGACCGCAGTAGGAGAGCCGCCCACGCACCAGGCAAAGCAAAAAAAGGGAGAAGCGACACAAGTCCGTCACCCACCCCAAAGTCGCGCGGCAGCCAGCCGGGCACGTGACAGGAGATCCCCCTCACCACAACTCCTTCACGTGCTTCTCTTCCTCCGGCGACACCGCTGGCATGGTCGCGAACGAGTTAGGATAGCGCACCGGGTCCACGCACACGCGGTCGCGGCGGATGTGGCTCGGGTAGCTTGGAGGGTACTGCACAGGGTACACGAGGGTGTAGTCGCCAGCAACGGCAACGCCGTGCCCGTATGGGATCGGTGACACCATGACAGGTGCCGGCGGCATCGGGTTGGGGTGGAAGAGCACACCGCTGGGCGGGGCATACGGAGCCAGGCATGGCGCAGAGATCTGCGGCAGGCACATCGGCGGTACTTGTGGCGGGCACGGCGGGGGGCTGGCGACGGTAGGCATCGGCCTCTGCCGCCCTGGACGGATCATCGTCGCCCCGGGCAGGGCAGGAGCCGGCTGGCCGCCAAATCGCGCCGCCGTCTTCTTGCCGCGCGGCTTCCTCGGCGATGCCGCCTGCCCCGGCACAGCGGCAGAAGCCTGTGGCACGAGACCGATGGGTGCCGGCGGCGACGGGGCAGGAGCGGTGCACGCGGGCACGGCTGGAGCCGGCGCGTCAGCTACGGAAGCGCTGCCGGCCTCCAGCCGGCGCGGCGCCCGTGATGGGCGGACAGCCGACGGTGGCTGCGGAGCGCCGGCCGCGGGTGACGCCGTTCTCGTGGAAGCGAGCCGAACGCGGGTTGTGGCGGCCGCGACGGTGGCGCGGCGGCTGGCGATGAAGAGGCTCGATGCGAGGGAGCGCGAGACGAAGGCGCTGCCGAGCACAACGATCTGGCGTTTCTCGAGGAAGCGGTGCTCGTCGCTGCGGATGGGGCCCGCGATGGACGGTGACGGCACCGTCGTCGGCACCCCTGCGAGGAGGGCATTGGGCGACACGACCGACAAGCCGCTGTGCGCAGCCTCTGACGGAGAGGGCGCGGTGAGGAAGGTTCCGCTTCTCTGACCAGCAGTGGTGCGCGCCGGCGACACGAGCGGTGACCCGTCGGGTGCCATGCCAGTTTGGAAGAGGTGGCGGCGTGCCGGGAGTGGGCGCAACGCGACGCGCGGCGTGGCCAGCCGACGCGGCTGGCAGACCGAGGCGCCATCGTCGCACTCGGCGGCGGCGTTGTTGCTCGAGGAGTCGGCGCAGGGGGCGAGAGGCACCATGCACGCCGAGGCGGGCGCGTGCACGGATGGCGGCACGGCCTGACTACCGCGGCGGTTGGCACTGCCGGCAAACCCACTGAGCTCGCCGAACTTGCGGTTCTCTTCAAAACCGAGGACAAAGCCGGTGGTGCTCCACGGGTAGACAGAGGCGATGCACGTAACGGCCCTGCTTGCAATGCCCGGGACGTCCCCGTTGCGCTCGCGCGTGCGCTGCAGCGTGCGGCGGTACTCCTTCTTGATCTGGACCAGAGCTAGCTTCAGCTGCGACACTCGGGCGGCGTAGACCTCCTCCGTGATGACCCCGCTCGCGCGGGAACGCTTCAGGTTCTTGTGGCTGGAGCGGAAGGCCTCCTGCATCAGCAGGACCAGGCGCTGCTCACACCACCCCTCGTGCTTCATGTACGCCGTCTCTTCTTCCTGCCAACGGCGCACCTGGCTCTCGTACGCGGCCTTGTGAAAGGCGTCGTTGCTGATCGCCTGCGAGCCAGCCGGATCCGGCAGCGACGACGAGTCTGCGCCCAGCGTGCGCACCTGATCGTCTTCCTCGTCTACAATCGGCATCCACGACCCAATGCCACCGCGCTCATTGGCCGGCAGCGGCGCGCCGTCTGGCAGATCATCGCGGTTGTTGTACGAGTTGGGCTGTGACGAGCACTCACTGGTGGTCGCGGACAACCCGTACGCGCCGTCGAGCGCTGCCTCGCGCGGCGAGTCCACCGGACTCACCGCCAGCCCTTCGTCGCTCAGCACTGCATCCTTGCAGTCGAGCTCGGTCGCGAGCATGGGACGCGTCTGGGCGTCAGTGGCTGGATTCGACAGTCCCCCCGCAACGATTTCGATGAAGCGATGAGGACTAGTTCTTGGAAAAGCAAGCAACGAACACGGAAACGAAAACACTAGGCACTGCCACGCTCTGGTGAAGCGGCACGCGCGCGTCTTTCCCCGACGTCCCCTCTCAAATGCTTAATCAAGAGGAAAGGTGCACGTGCTGCCCATTCAGGCTGCAGCTGGACTCACCCACACAAGCGACGGTGCGAATGGTGGTACGAGATGAGCGCACAGACGCTCCGTCTCGCTTAACCTGTGAAAGCAAGTTCTGCAGTGTACAGTGCGACGGTCACCAGACAAGCCGTTGCGCACACTTACGGTGAAGAGAAGGGATGGGGTTAGCACTCTGTGAGCTCGCGGAGGCACGAATTCGAAGGGCCGCAGACGGGCGGCGGTGTGACACGAGTCAGAGGGAAAAAGTGAGAGGACGTACGAGTCCACCGACTGCAGTCGCCCTCTTTTGTCTTCTTTTCTGTTTGCTTTTTTGACACACAGGGACGCTGGTAGAGACGAGTTACTTTCGAACCTACGGCTGCGTGCCGGACAGCTGCGTGGGCCGCCTCTGGTGATAACTGCCTCGGCGGCGAGAAGGGAGAGGGGGGGGCGAGAGCTGACGCGGCAACCAGCCAAGAACGCCGCTTAAAACGTGGTGGCGCACGGTGGGAAATAGAAGCGAGCAGGGGGAGGGGGGGGGACAGCGCAAACGGGCGAAGTGAGAAGTGATGGAGAAAAACGCGCAATGAAGAAAAATTCGATGACGGGGCAATCAGGTCGACGAGGGAGCGACAACAGCCGTGTAGGCTTGTCACCTTCTGCTCAAGCGACGGACAGGTGTGCCAGTATGATGCTTGCCTTCTCAGGAGGACAAGCTGGGGCGTGGTACCCGCTGCAGACGCATGTAGACAGGTCACCGATCTGCCGCGTGGCGGGGCAGGTCAGCTGCAAGACAGAGTCGATCCAGGCGAGGCAGAATACACAACGCGGGGATGGAGAGAAGAAAAAAAGGGCGAGAGAGGGGAGTGATCGCGTGCAGAAATGGAGGCTTAGAAGCAGAGGGAGCCACCACTACACTTGAAAGCACGCTTGATCACGTGAACAAGACAACGCAAAAGACGACGACGGAGCGCCGACGCACAAGCACCGACGCGCCAACAAGGGGCGAAGTGCGCGAAGAAAGGGAGCAGAATCAACGCACAAGCAACCAAGAAACAGGTGAAGAGAGATAACGACTAGGCGGCAACCAAGAGAGGAGGGCAAGGGAAAGGCACGTATCTGAGAGTTCGAGAAGAGGGCTCAGTTTGGTAGAAAAGGATGCCGTGGCGGTGGTTGCGTTTTGAGGCAGAGCAGGTCACCTTGGTGGTGGCAGTGCAACAGGAGCGGAAGCGCAACCGTAGCGACCACGCCCGTACACGACTGGGGACGAGCGAAGAATGAGAGGAGGGGGGAGTCTTGTTGCCACTAAAACTCACTGAACGTAGAGCAGCAGAGCTCGCAGACGGCTACGGCAAATAAGGGAGCGGAGAGCAACAAAAAAAGGAGAGAACGGCAGAAAGAAAGGGAAGATAAGCAACACGGAGAAGGTGTGACCGACGCGAAACAGCGAGTGTTACTGGGGGATCAGGTCGGACGAGGTCGAGAAGACGTCAAGGAGAGGTACGAGAGAGGGTGTACATGTGTGCGTATGTGGATGCGTGTGTATGTGTGTGTGTGTGTGTGTGTGTGTATGTGTGTGTGTATGTGTGTGTCAGTGTGTGCGTATGTGTGTGTGTGTAAGGTCGTGAAGCGATCCACGCAGACGCCGTTTGATGCGGTCAAGTAAATGAGGGATGGGGGTTGTTGAGAAAGTGCACGTGGACAGAAGCGCAGAAAAGACGTGCCGAGGCGGTGGGGCATGACACGCGCCAGGCTGCAGAACTCTGCAAGTGTACCCGCCAGGATCGCGCTGCACACGGCGATATGCACAGTGCTCATTGGGTGTGATTGGCTATCTCTTGTGCTCCCCCTTTAACACGTCCGTTCGCTCGCGGTATCGCTTTTTTTTTTTTGCTGTTGCTCACCCAAACTCTTGAGGGCTTGGTCGCGGTGTGCATGCACACAGTGGACGATATCCTAGACGCGCGTGCAAGATGAATCCATACGAAGCAAAAGTGGTGAAGAGAAGCACGCCGAGGTCACAGAGAAGTGGTGTGAGCGCCGACGCGCCACATCACTCAAAAACACTGTGTAGCAGCCTGCTGGCAGGAGAGAGAGACAGCGGGGAGTGGAAAGAAGTAGGCTTGTAGAACAGCGACTCCAGCAATAGCACGGATCCTGCTGCGCACCTTACTTTACACTTGCCCTACCGTGCGGAGTACGGCCACGAATGGCCAGGACCGCCACTATGGCGCGCTGAAGCGTCGCAGTGTCTGCGCCTGCTGCGTCATCGAGCAGCACCTTCCTGCCCTCTCTACACATCCACTCTCCAACTCTCTCGCACGCGGCACTTCTTTCTCTTTCTGTCGCGGGGCAACGCTGGTGCGTGGCGCGGCGCCGTGCCACCGCCTACAGCAGATCCTCGGCCTGCGTGTGCGAGAGCAGCCCGCACCACGGCACAAATAGGCAGCCGGACAGGAACGTCGCGCCGCGGAAGGGCCCGATGAAGGCGAGGACGTAGACCGGCGCGAAGACGCCCCACGAGACGAGCAGCGGATAGGGCATCACGTCAGCCGTGATGTGCCGCTCCACGCTGGCCACGTCGTGCCGCTGCTGCGCCGCAAAGGCGTGCGCGCTCATAAAGCTTGGGTCGCTAAGCCCGCCGCGCGTCGCCGTCATGGCGTTGAAATACGACCAGAGAAGCAGTGGAGTCACCGCGAGCTGCTGCAGCCCCAGAGCGCAGATGCACGGCGTGACGCGCCGCGTCAGCGTGCCGAAGATGCGAGGAAGAAATTGGTTGTACTGACCAACAAGCCCGCCGGCCACGACACCGAAGAGGGCGTTCTGCCCCAGACGCTCCTTGTCCAGCATTGCGAACATCTGCGCCCCGCTCGGACGCGAGCCCTCGCGTTTCTCGCCACGGGCGCGCCGCGCCGCCGCCTCACGGTGCGCGCCGTAGAACTGCGCGAAGAAATCGCCTGCGGCCCACACGGAGCCGTAGAATGCTGCGTAGCGTGCGAATGCGGACATCGGGCTGCTGCGACGCTGCTAGCTGCCGCAAGTCGCCTTTTCGCGCGGATGATGGGGCCGTGCGCGGTGAAGTGCACAAAGCAGTGTATCACAAGTGCGGTGCGGCCAACGTGGGCAGAGCGCCAGAGACGTGTGTGTGCGCGTTTATGTGTGCGGGTGTGCTGTGCTTGCAGAAGCTTGTATGAGCGGGGGAGGGGAGAACTGTGGTGGATGACAACGTGCTGTTGAAGGCCCCCCCCCGCCTCTCCCCCCCCTCCCCCCAGCCACCCACCCCGTACGATGGCAGGACAGAAGGAGACACGAGAGGTGGCAGACGCACGTGAGGGAGGGCCGAAGGCGAGAGCACCGCGCAAGACGGGGCCCGCTCTTCACTCAGGTTTGTTATCGCGCAAGGCGTTTCGATCACTCCGCGCCGGACGCTGCCGCCATCGTGGAGTAAACGAGTCGAGCGGCCGCCAAAAAAGCGGAGGGGGCGCGACAGGCTCGCCGGGTACGCGGTGTCTACTTCTCCTTCACCAAGCACCAGCCGCGCTTAACGTAGAAATGCCTTTCAACGGCCACGACACAACACGCACACGCGCCGTGCCGCACCACAGCCTCGCGTAGCGCCGCCGTCTCCGCCCTCCTCTCTTGAAACGGTGCAGGCCTCTTTTTGCTGGTGCGCTGTTCGGGGGGTTCAATTCGTGAGTGTGTGGGCTACCCAACGTGCCAGGTCTGCGAACGAGCCGCGCGGGGGTAGCGGAGGCATCGGCAGCAACGACTTTTACATGTCTCAAGAGTGTTAACCCGCTCGCATCCGCTTCAACAAAACGAAAAAAGAAAAGCGCCGCGCCCACGCAAAAAGAGCCGCAGCAGTCCTCTCCAGGTTTCTCCGCCGCCCGTCCCCACTCTCCAAGCGCGGCCTGTTCGGTAAAAGAGCGCCGCCGCGCGGCTCGACTGCCGCCCCTTCCCCTGTCCCCTCCCCCAAACTCCGCACCCCCCTCCCGTCTTTTGCGCCTCTTCACAGTAGGAGGAGACTCACGTAGTCACGGAAGGGTCCGCAGGGCCCGCAGAGCGGCCCGTGTGCGTGCTGAGACAAGGTCGCAAAAGACAGAGGCCGAGGAGAAAGACGTGAGCAGCCACTGGGAAGCCACACAGACAACAACTAACGGCTATCACACACATTTGTTACTCCGGCAGCGCAGAAACCGGACCCGCGTGAGCATTTCGGGTGTCGATCACCCCCAACGGAGGACAAAGAAGTCTGCGCCGGTTGGGGGGAGCGGAGTTAGGCGTCGGGGAAAGGGCGAAGGAGGAAGTGCGCCTTCCTCCTTCAGCGGTGACACACGTAATGGACAACACAAGTGCGACGGCCACGAGCGCCGAAGACGAAGGCGACAAGGCACAAGAAGAAAACTAACTCGGCTAAAAGAGCGTTGGTCAAGTGTGTGAGTGAGTGAGTGAGTGAGTGTGTGTGTGTGTGTGTGTGTATTTGCACAGATACATATAGAGGCACGGCGAGAAAAAAAGCCAGAGGAAAGAAGACAGACAAGACGGCTGCCACCACCCGCAGACAAGATGGCGGGTGGTCAAAAGAGAAAAAAGAGCCAAGCGAAAGCAGCAGTTTCACAGCGCCTCGCAAAAGCGCCCGCAACGTTGTTACCGGATCGCGCCGCGCTCACGCAGCGTCTCTTCGTAGACCGCCAGCTCGTTGAGGAAGCCGTCGTTTGGGCGTGCCGCTGGGCGCGCCTGACGCACGAGGGCCAGTGCGTCGTCTCTCGAGATGCCTTTGAGGTGCATGAGGTACGCCACGGCGACCGTCACGGAGCGTGAGAGGCCGGCGAAGCAGTGAATCAGCACGCCCTTCTTGTGTGAGCGAGCCTTGTCGATGAACTCGAAGGCCTCCTCGAACACCGGCACCATCGTCTGCTCCGGGAAGTCGTCCACAGGGAGGACGAGCTGCTGCATCCACGGCTCGATGACCACTTCGAGGTCACGGCCTGCCGTGAGCACGTACCCAATGTCGAGGTCGTGGTACACCGTCACCGTCTGCGCCGTCCGCAGCGAGCCGAGGAAAAGGTAGTCGAGCACCTTATCGGGGTAGATTTTGTTCAGCTCCACCTGCAGCCACGGCAACGTGGCGGCCCACTGCTGCTTTTCGATCTGTTCGACAAAGCGAGGCCGGTTGTCAACCTTGAGCACCACCCGCTTGCCTGCAGGGTGCGAGATGCGCTGCAGCCGCTCGTACGGCACCGGCTCGTCCAGCATCGTCTCGTTCATGGCCAACAGCAGCTCCTCCAGCGTCGGGCACCACTCCAGCAACGGTAGTGGCAGCCGCTCCAGGCGGTTCGACTCCATGCCGATGCGCCGGATCGCCGGTAAAAACGGGCTGCCGTCTGTGCTGCGCTCGGCCCCGTCGACGCCTTCGAATGGCAGCGACGTCAGCGAGTTGGAGTTGATAGACAGCACCTGCAGGTTGGGCAGGTAGAAGAGGCTGAGTGGTAGCGACGTCAGACGGTTTGTGCTCATCACCAGCTCGGTGACAAGGACGAAGGAGCCGCTCTCGAACAGGGCAGCGGGCAGTGAAGCCAGCCTGTTCTCGGAGAGGTTGATGCGCTGCAGCGTGCTGGTAGGTACCGCTGCCGGCACCTCAGCGAGCCCGAGGGCGGAGAGGTTACATTCGTGCGTCGTGCGGCTCTGCTCAATTTCAGCGTTGAGCTCTTCCTCTGTGTCGCTGACCGGCATCGCGGTGAGCTTGCGCTGCATCTTGCTCATCGGACGCGTGGCAAGGGAGGCGGACTGGTCTTGGGCGAAGGACGAGTTCCTCGAGGAGGCGGCGGAGCCGGACGAGCAGGAGCGGGCAGAGCCGCTACCGACGGACAAGCACTCACCGAACGCATAGAAGCTGGACGCAGGGACAATGGTCGACATGATGAGTAACGCGGCGCCAGGAAGAAGGGCTGCAACTGTGTGCGAGCTCGGCTCGGTGGGGACGAGGAGGACGGCCGGAGCTGAGTCTCAAGTCGTCGCGGTGATGTGCGGCGAGACTGAAATAGCGATTAGCCGAGGAAGCCAAAGAAACAAGGAGCCGCGTTGAAGAAGCCCTCCCCCCTTTCGCGCACGTGAAAGACAAAAGGGTCGAGTGACGAGCTCGCACTGCGGCTGGCAGCGCGCGTCAGCGGAGGGCCCAAGCGACGCAAAGGGCCACTAGCGCGCTGGAAGGTTGAAAGAAACAACACGAAGGCACAGAGAGAGAGAGAAGCCTCGCAGACAGTGAGGGTGGCACGGTGTGAGGGGAGGCGCACCTTCGCCGCAACCAAACAAAAACAAAAGGGTCGAGACGACCAGAGTAGAGTCGGTGCGGTCCACGGCGACAACAGCGGCAGAAAAGATGAGCAAAGCTGAGGGGAGGGGCGATATGTCGACAGCACGATTGTGAAAGATGAAGGAGGGAAGAGGTAGCGGGGTGGGACAGTCGAGCAACAGTGCCCTCGCTGCAGACGGAGACACTTGAGCCCTGGCCGTCGAACGAACAAAGAGCGGAGTGAGTGAGGAAGTGGAAAACCGAGGCGCTTCGTCGCTGGTCGCCTATGAAAGGGCCTGCGGTACTCGCAAGCACAGACACACACACACACACGAAAACGAACCCTCACAAGAGTCCCACGCCGACGCGAAGCCCCCGAAGCACAAGCGCGCGACGCAGACTATGAGGAGCGTGGGCGCGGGCCTCCTTGCTCCAGCCGGAGAAGAAGGAAGTGGAGATCCTGTGAGAAAAGGACGGATGTCGGTCGGCTACGAAGCAGAAAGACACGCAAGATACAAAGACACGAGGCGAAATAAAATAAAAAACCCGCGGCAGATGCACACGGCTTCGCAGCACTTATCTTCAACGGCGCCGGTGCACGGCAGGGCAGTCGGGAAAACGTCCGCTCCGTGGGGCACGCAGGACTCGACGCGTGAGCGCTGGGCAGTGAAGTGGCAAAGAGAGTATCGTGAGGACAGGGGAGGGCAGAGCAACGCTCGCGTGCCGGACTAAGTGGGGAAACGCAAAGTGGCCACAGCGCAGCGCTTCTGGTTGTCAAGGCGGGGGGGGGGGGGCACCCAAAGTGATCCGAGACAACGCGGTGCAGGAGAAGGTGATGGGAGAGGCAACGAAAGGGGTGAGTAGAGGCGGAAAAGAGAGTAGTTGCTGGAGGGTATGCGGCCCTGGGTTGGACACGCACTTGGTTCACTTCATGGAAGGGAGTGGGCGGGAGCGTCAAACACACGCCTGCATCCACACAACGAAGACAGCACCCGAGCAAAGTGGTTGTTTCCAAAGCGTGGTCGAGTTCGTTGGCTGCTCCACGCAACGGGCGCAGACGCGTTCGCTTCTTTCTGCGGCAGCGAAGGAGTCGGCGTTTCTTTTTCCCTCTTCCTGTGTGTGAGTGGGGGGGGGGGGGGCTTGCCGCAGGTTCACTTTCAGTTTCTGGACGAGAACAGCTACAGCGTGGCGACGCCCGCACGGCTCGCTCGCTTAAACCACTTACACGAAGTCCTTTACACAAAAAACAAGAAAGCACACCATCGAGTTGCAGCCCTGCGTAGTGCGTGCGACCGTGCAGGCAGCCACCGCGTTCTTGCCTCCACCCTCTGCACTCACACACACGCTAGAGCAGAAGATCATAAAAGGCACGCTTCAGCTCCTGCAGGCGACAATGCCGCGCGCGGGGGGCTCGAGGGGAGTGGTCGGCGGGTGCGACACAGAGTGTCGCTCTTGGTGCAACTCAGCTCCGCGCAGCGTCGCGCCGCCGTATCGCCTCCTCACGCTGCGTTTTGTCCGCCGCGAAGTTGCAACGCAGCTCGCGGCCCTCCATCTTGTACCTGTCCAGCATCGCGGCTGCGCAGCCGGCAAGCGCCACGGAAGCCATCGTCACGTACATGTGCTTCACTTTGCCCTGGTGTTTTGCGGGCAGCATGTCCACCTCCTCCACAACCTCTGTCTCCTTGCCGATCTGATCCACGTAGTCGATCGCGTTGGGATCGGAGTCGACGACGGTGCTGATGAAATCCTTGACTTGCTTCACCGTGAAACTGGCGGGGATGCCGCCGAGGAACAGCGTGCGCGCACGCTTCTCCTTTCGGTCGCGCCAAAAGGTGCCATTCCTGAACTTGGGGTCGTGGCGCAGCTTCACCTCCGCAGCGGGGCCCTCGGCAGTGGGCGCCCCGTCCGCGTTGGGCTGCTGGGCGGCCGCTTCGTCCAGCATCTCCTTGGTCGCCGCGGCGGTGGTGCTGAGCCGCGTCATCTGCCGCTCCAGTCGCTGACTCGTCTCCCACCGGTGGCGCTCCTTGCGCGAGAGCCCCTCCGGCATGGGCGCCGGCGCGGCCGCCTCCATGCGAGCACGCTTGGTCGGGTGCGCGAGCGAGGCCGCGGCCGACGAAAGCTGGACAGTCGGCGACGCCGAGGGCGAGGGCCCGCCGAGAGAAGGGTCTGCAGCTCGCTTGCGTGAGGCGGGTGCCGCGCCGCCCTCCCTCCCCTCAGCAGGGCGCCGCGGGGGCGGCAGCGCCGGCCGGTGGCTACGGGCGGCATTTTCGCCGTCGTCGAGGTGGGCGGGCCTTGTGCGGTGGGAGGGTGCACCACCGCCCTCCTCCGCCTTCTTGCGCTTCGTGTCGCGCCGCTGCTTCTTGCGCAGGACGGCGCGGCTTGGCATTTGGCGCAGAGAGAGGGCAATCGATGTAGCAGAGCTTCGGTTTGCCGCCGAGCTTGGGCGCCGAGGCGAACCGGGAGCATATGTGTAGAGAGCGCACAAGAGAAGGAGAGTGAGGTCGTGAGTGGGAGGAAATGGGGAGGAAGAACCCCGTCGAGGGCGGCATACTCAAGCAGGGAGGGCAACCCAGACTACCGCAGACACCAGTGGCCTCGCTTTGGGGGCAGCATCGTCGCAGAGGCAGGGGTCGCAGCGGGGCCTTGCACAAAGCCCTCCGAGCCGCTTTCCGAGTACCGGTAGGCCGAAGGGGAAGGAGGGCTGCACGCCGCGCTGCGCCTTCAGCCATCTGACCGCGCATGGAGAGATCAAGCGCGACCCAGAGCAGCGCCGTGTGCTGGGCTGCACGAGCGGCACTCCCCTCCCCCTGGGTGGTATACCTCTGTTCTCGTGCCGTAGTCACTGGTGTTTGGTGCTCGTTTGTTTTCTCGTGCAACGGTGCCTGAGCCGACGCGCTGGCAAGCACTCAAGTGAACAGAACATGTCAAATACGGCGCAACAGAGCGGGCGAGGCGTCACCGCGCTGGGGTGGGGCGCTGGCCGCTTCAGCCTTTTTTTAGCCAGCGCGGAGTTGGCGGGGGATGAAGAAGATAGAAGAGGGGAAGAGGCGGGTGCGATACCGCAACAGCGTGCAGCAGCAGACGGCGCGGCCACACAACGCAGCACGAAGAAAGCAAGCGCGACCAAACTACAACAAAAGTGCGACGCTTGCCGGCTTTACCTCACCAATGCGGTTGGTGGCCTCCAACACGGGCACACGGACAGGCACGCATTAGTGGCCAGGCGCGTCGCGCGACAATCGTCTGCCGCCATAACGGAGTTCTCACGCTTCTCCGCCCGCCGCCCTTCCAGGTACGCGCAGACCCCACGGGGGAAAACAGATAACAAAGCAGAGGGTTCCTCTAAACGCACGCGGATTACACAAGGGGGGGGGCGCTTCTGCACCTGACATCCTCGCGTGCGTCTCCCTTTCGTGTGCTGACTCCAAGCAAGCATCGCGCACGTCTGCAAACGCAGCCACCCGTCCGCGGCACTGGGCCTCGTGAGCGAACTGAGTTACATCGGGCACTTCGGCCGTCGGGGGGCGACAAAATACTTGCGACGCAGCGGGAAGCGGTGTGACGCAGGGGGGGGGGAAGAGCAGAGGGTGCCGTGACAACAAGCAGCCGAGAGCGTCCTCGCAGTTCACAGCAGCTCACCTGGATTTCACGGAGTGCGACCGGGTCCGTGGCTGAAGCGGCAGCGCGTCGGCGAGAGCAGTTCCTGGCGACGCTGGCGCGCCCGTGTGTTCGGGTGCCTCCTCCTCGTCCTCGAGGTCCTCCAAATCTGGCACGACGCCGTCGAAATCGTTCTGCTGCCGCGTCAACTCCTCGACAATCTGCAGCCGCCTGTGGCTCGGCGCACTGAGGACGCCACCGGTGCGCCGGTCTTCTGTGAGTAGCACGACACTGGCAAGCATGGCTAGCAAGGCAGAGAGCAGAAACAGCGCCTCGGTCCACATGTACGCGACGAGCGGGGGCAACTCCTGCGCCAACGGGCCGCTGCCGCTGCTGTCGTTCTTGCGGAAGTGGTCGAGGATGGCACCGACGAGCATCGGGAAGGTGGCGAGGCCGATGTTCTGAATCGACGTCATGGCGCCGTACGCGACCCCGACGACGGAGTCAGGGACGGCCCACGGCACGGAGGGCCACAACCCCGACACGAGAAAGCTGTAAAAGCAGCCCATCAGCACCATGAGCGCCGCTCCCGGAACGAGGGTGACCATGAAGAGAACGTGAATAGCGGCGAAGCACGAGCAGGCGAGGATGAGCCACCACGTGTTGCGGCCCACGGAGTCGACAGCGAGCCCGATGGCGGGGCTGGCGACCGCAGAGGTGATCTGGTAGAACGAGAGATAGCGAGCTGCCTGATCGCCGGTGTAGCCGTACTTCACCTCGAAAAAGTTCTTGCCGACTCCCATGAATGGGAAGATCGAAGTGTAGCAGAACACGCACACGGCGCACAACAGCCAGTATGCAAATGGCATCCGCACAATGTCGGACAGCCGCATCGCCTCCGTCTCGGCCGCGACATCGCGCTCCTCCGCCGCTGCAGCGGCGGCGAGGTAGCCGGTGCGCTCGGCGTAGCGGTCCGCTAGCACCAGCACGCCACACGCCATCACGGACACGAAGCACGCCGCAATGCCGGACACCGCAGCTGCGCCGACGCCCCACTTGTTCGCGATTGCGGGGGCGAAAAGAAAGTTGAATGAAGAGCCGACGCGGGAGAAGCTGATGGTAATGCCGAAGGCGAGCGCCATGCCGCGGCGACCCTTAAACCAGCGTGCGACAAACGCGGATTGCGCGACGGAGAGGGACTCGCCGCCAAGCCCGAAGATGATGCGACCGGTGATCAGCATCCAGTACGCCGTCGCGCACACGCCGAAGTAGAACACGACGGAACCGAGCAGAATGAGGGACGTGAAGAGCAGCATGGCACGGCGCAATCCCAGGTACTTGTCGATGAGCAGCCCGCCTGCAACCGAGAGCACCGTGTTCGGCCAGGCGTACACGCTGTACAGGTACTGGTTCATGCTCTCCGTGTAGGTCTTGCCGTTTGTGATGAAGTGGTTTTCAATGGTGCTACCGCTTCCGCTTCCGACAGAGCCTGGAAAGTCGTAGATGTAGTAGCTGCCGAAAGTGAGAAAGCACGCAACGCTCAGCACGTACCACCGCAGCTCGCGCGACTCCTCCGCCAGGACATCGTACATCGACGTCGGTGACCCGACGACGATGTCCTCGCCATTCTGCGCCGCCATCACGTGCTTGCGCCTCACAACAAACCAACGAAAACGTGAGATCGAAGCGATCTGTGTGTATAATGTAGCCACCAGTTTCAGCGCCGAGCTGACTCTGGCGGGGGTCTGCAGCAGTAGCAGCAAGAGCAGGCGAGGAGTTCCAGCCCAAGTTCGCGCCGCCGCAGCGCCCGTTCCACTTCTCTCGCCTCGAAGAGTAGGCGCCAACAACAGAAAAAAAAAAACAAAGCAAAAAACACGCTAGTTGTAAAAGATGACAGAGAAAGTGAGTTGATGCCAGGCTTGAATGCCGGTCCCACGGCGTTGTGGAAAGCGGGCGGAAGCAGGGCGAAGGAAAGAGGCAGTTCTGCGAAGGCTTGCAGTGCGGCGCGAGCGAGTGAGTGCGGCGCCGTGACAGAAGAAGGAGATTTCAGTAGCAGCAGTCTTTCCAGCCGACACAAATGATGGAAGCTGATAGGCAAAGGTACGTCCGGGTAGTGCGCGACACGGCTGCAAAACGAGTTGAATGCGGGTGGGGTATTGCAACTCGCGCGTCCGTAGACATCGAGCATGTTAGTGCGTGTGTGTGGGAGGAGGGAGGGGGAGAATTCAGTGCGGGCATGGAGCAAGATGAATGAAGGGGCTGCAAGCGAAACAGACTAGGGCAGCGAGGACGTAGCTCCCCGCAGAAGAGTACAGCCTCAAAGCGACGACGTGCACGCAAAAAGAGTCGAGCCCACTTCTTGATCCTGGCCCTTTTTCACCCACCCGCTCCACTCCGGCACTTTCAGCCGCGAGCGGAGGGACACACTACGTGAAAACTGCGTTGTAGCCTTCACGGTACAGCGGAGCTGATGCTAGGCGGAGCGACGCAGCTGCTCGCCGGTGGCCGGTCAACGTCACCCAAGAAAAGATCGCATGGAGCTGTTTTTTTTTTTTTCTGCTTTTCTTGGCCATTCACAGCTTCCCCGTCCTCGCGACTGTCGTCGCCGGGGAGAGAAGGAAAAAGACGCTTATCGGTTGCGTTTTGAGACATGAGGTCGTGCGTAGCTTTGTTGCCTTCCCGTCGCGAGCTGTGATAATCTGCCGTAATCGTGCTTTGGCGAA
The DNA here is from genome assembly GCA_030849075.1 of Zelonia costaricensis. Classification (NCBI taxonomy): domain Eukaryota; phylum Euglenozoa; class Kinetoplastea; order Trypanosomatida; family Trypanosomatidae; genus Zelonia; species Zelonia costaricensis. The sequence continues at coordinate 65,974 of JASAOO010003540.1, forward strand.
TCAACGTGGCGGTGAGGCAGTACCGCGCCACAATGCACGCGCGGGGGTTAGTGAGGTCCTGCTTGCACGTGGATCGTGTCCCGCGTGTGTGCAGAGGGGCAAGAGAGAAGGTGAGGGAGAAAGGACAAAGCAAATCCAGCGACGACAAGAGCGAACCAGCGGACTGCGTGCGCCTAGTCGCACGAGCCGCACAGCTCGCGCGAGGTGTTCGCGAAAGAGGAATGGGTCAGGTGGTGCGGCATCACCGCAGGCTGGCGTGTTTGCGGCCGATCCGCTCCCCTCAGCCGTGCTAATTGAGGAAGCATGACCCGAACAGTGACAAGGAGCCAGCTCGCACCGCCAAACGACCTAGTTTCGAACCAAAGCAGCACATGGCGCGGTCGCCGACACTGCGCTGGCGTGCGTCAACTACGAAACCAGAAAAAAAAAAATCATCGTAAAAAACACCGCACCTCTGCGGCAGCACTCGAGCAGGCACAGCGCCGCCAGCTTCGAAAGGCAGCGGATGTGTCTGTCCCTTCGTTGCCACGTTTACACCCGGGAAAACGGGGGAGGTGGCGAGGGGCTTGAGGCGCCACGCGCGCGCCCTACCCTCGTGCGCGTTGGCTGCAATACCAGAAAGCACCTCGGGGAGAGTTTACTGAACCCGACACACACGAGACACGCTCGGTGACAGTCACAGCACACTCGTGACAGCGAGCGCGCCTTCACAGGGCAGCGCCGTGGATGCCTACAGACACACACACAAGAGGGGAACACTCGCAACGCAGGGCCAGCCGTGCTGCTTCACTCGTCGCCTGATGTCCAAGCGACGAAGCCACACCCGCACAGCGTCACGCTCTGGTTGGGGAAGGTAAAGGGGGATACAAGCCCGAACACGTTCACGAAAACAAAAAAGAAATGAGCATGCCGGAGACGGCGGCGGCCGGAGAGGCGCCATGGCTCGCCAGCGCGACAGCACCGCGCGCATTCGAAAACGACAGCAAAAGAACGAGTTTTTGTGTGTCGCTACCACCTCGGCAATCCTCGTGCACGACAGCAAAAGCGCCCCCCCCCCTTTGACCCCTGGGTCTCTACGGCCAGTGGTCGACAGAGGTGCTGCGGACAATGTGGATCAACTGCGTGCGAAGAAGAGGAGGAGAAGGTGCGAGTGAGTGGGCGCGCCAAGACGCCGAGCAAAGCCAGTCCGAGCCCAGCTCGATGCTCCTATCACTTGTAGTAACAGCACAACAATAACAACAACAAAAAAGACGCACCTTCGTTGCTCTCATCATCGGTCGACGGAGAAAGCACAACGACGCTTCACTGCGCCGCGTTCGATTGGGCTTTACGAGTCTGCCGGCGCATCCGCGTGCGGGTCGAGAATCGCGCACCCAAGCGCGCCGAGGTAGCCGTCGTGCTCAAGGAAGTGCGCTTCGCACGCGCCCGAGGACCAGTAGCGCATCGTGCCGCTGATGAGGCTCCAGATGATGGGGTTTTCACGGACAAAGCCGCCGGCGAAGAAGATGTTTGGCACGCCGTGCAGTTTTGCATGCAGGTAGGCCAGCTGCGTGATGTTACCCGCGATCATGTTGAGCAGGGAGCGGACAATGTCAATCGCCGACGCCGCCTTGGTGTCACTGCGCGGGTGCAGCTGAAGCAGATTCGACGGCGGCTTCGACGCCAGCGGTGACAAAATCTCGCCAGCCGCGTCATCGTCAGCGAAGTGGTCGGTGCTGTTGCTGCGCTTCGCGTCGTAGAAGCGCTCCGTGCCGAGCTTGCCAAACGTGCTAGCCACCGTCTCGCTCGACAGCATGGCCGGGAGGTCCTTCGCGTTGTAGCCGTAGATGTCGCCCACGAGCAGGTCGACGTTTTTGTTGTCGCCAGGCCCGTCGAGCCGCATAATCTCCAGCACCTCCGCCCACGACGTCAGGTTTGTCATGGTGCGCACGAGTCCCCAGAAGGTCGCCCCGCCGATGGGCGACCCGCCAACACGAACGTGCGAACCGTCGGCGCCGGTGCACTTGATGAACGAGATGCCGGAGCCGATGTTGATCAGCAGGTACGGGAAAGGCGCGAAGCCGTCGCCGCTGCTGACCAGTTTGTGGGGGTGGTGCGCGCCGGTCGCGGGGTCCACCGTGAAGACGGAGTCCGGCGCGACGCGGAGGACGAGGTTCAACCCCTTGACCACGGCATCCATCTCCTTGACCACGTCGAACTCGATGCCCAGGACGTTGCGTGTCAGAGTGGCGTACTTGAAAGCGCCGCCGCCGGTGGCTCGCACGTGGCGCGTAAACTCTGGCTTGAAGCAGCTGATCGCGTTCACCTCCGCGAGGTACTCGGCGAAGCGCGGAATCTGCTGGGAGGGGATCTTGAGGAAGCGAAGCGTACCCACGCGGGTGTGCGCGTGCGCCTGCAGCTCGCCCTCGGCGGCTTGCTCGTCAGCGAGGAAGCGGAACGTCCGCAGCCCCAGCCGCTCCGACAGCGACGACGCCTCGTGGATGACTGAGGGGAACGGCGTTAGGCCCGGGATCTCGGGTGGCATGATGAACGCCACCTTGGCGAAGGTGCCGCCAATGTCGATGGTGACGGGCACCTGCAGGTCGAGACCGTTGAGCGCGCCGAACCTCGTGCCGGTGCTCTCCGCATCGCTCACCTCCTCCTGCCACTCCGTGGTGAGCGAGGCGAGCGGGGAGGTCGTCGTGCCACTGTAGAGCCGCTCGAAGACGGAGCTGAAGTAGCTGTGCACGGCGTCGCGTCGCAGCTTGCCAAACGGAGTGAGGAACGTGCTGTGGTCGCTGAAGGCGTGCGGGTGCAGGTGCACGTACTCTGGCACCTGCGAGGGGTGCAGCTGCTCCTCGCGCGCGATGCTGGCGAGGTCGGCGGCGATGAGCGCCGTCGCGTACCCGACCAGCTCCGTCCAGCCCAACTGCTGCGTCGCGCCCTCGCCGTGCTGCGACTGGCGCCACTCGAACTCAATCGTGTCGCGGTTCGGGCACACGACTGCGATGATGGGCTTCAGCGGGTCGCAGTGCACAAAGATGGCGTTAACGTAGCGCGAGACCGCAAAGATGCGCTCCAACTCGACGGCGATGGTGTGCTGGAAGCTGACGGGCCACAGGATGCCGAGCGGGGCGCCAAGGAATGTCAGCGTGCCGTCTCGCTTCCACTGCGCGGCGATCTCGAGCGGCACGCGTCTCTCCCCCGCCTGCGTCACCACGAGCTGCCCGATGCCGGCACCGTCGGAAAAGCCGTCGATCGGCTGCAGCTCCACGTTCAGCGACGGCACCGGCGTCCCGTCGACGGTACACACGCCGACGCAGTTCTGGTAGCTCACCTCACACACGAGCGGCACATAGCAGACGCTGATGTGCTCGAGCAGGCTGAAGGTCGTGCTCTCCTGCGACGCGCTCAGGATGATCTTGCGCACCCGCCCGCCAAGCTGCTCCTGGAAGGCGCGGAAAAAGACGAAGCGGAGCAGGGAGCTGTCCTGCCGTTTGAGGTGGATCAGCCGAGAGCGCAGCTGGAAGGCGCGGTTGAAGAGCCAGTTGTACACCGCGCTGTACCGCCGCTGCGCGCGGCTCAGCTGCAAGCGGCTCGTGCTAAAGAGCGCCGGCGACGTGACCAGCAGGGTTGGGTGGAACTTGATGAAGGCCTCCTGCAGATGCGCGGCGTCGACTGTGGCGATGGCATTGCCCTGGCTGAGCATGCCCAGCACACACACCCGGTGGAACAGCAGCGCCATGGGGCTGAACCACACCATCGACTCCTGCTTGTAAGAGGCGGGCAGGACACCGGTCATGAGCAGCACGCTGAGGTCGTGCAGGACGGCAGAGTGGCGCACCGGCAGCAGCGCGCCCCCGTCGTAGCTCGCGACGCTGCTCGTGTTGTCCATCGCGAAGGTAAACACGGTGTCGGCCGTCACGTGCTCCTTTGACGGCGCCACCGGGCTCAGCCGCCCTTTCTGCTCCACGAACTCAAACGGGATGAGACCGATGTTGAGGTCCTTTGCCGTGGCATGGTCGTCCTCGTCCGCGAACGCGCTGGTGTAGATGACCGTTTCCAGCTTCGTCGAGCGGCACGTCAGCAGCGTCGCCACGGAGCTGCGGTCGCTCACCGCGACGCGAATCCTGTGGTGATCGAGCACGCTGCGCATCGTCGCCCGCTTCCCGGCCAGCGGCACTGTCGTGAAACCGTACAAGGCGCACGCCACCTCCAGAATGACAGCGTTGCGGCTCGGCTCACTCGCCACGCCAATGAGGTCGCCGGCGCGGAAGCCCATCTCAAGGAGACCGGCACCCAGCTCCCTCGCGCGGATGTCAACCGTGCCGTACGTCATCCACTCGGGCTCGCCGAGCTCGCTGCTGGCGCCAAGGCAGCGGAAGGTGCGGAAGCGCGCCACGCTGCGCTCCCACATCTCGCCAAGAGTCCGTACCCCCGCGAGTGGGTTGAGTGCCCTGTTCTCGAAACAAGTTGCGCCCTTCGTCTTCAGCGACTCGAGCGTCAGCAGTGGTGGCTCCCCAAGCACCGGTGAGGCGCTGTAGTCCTGCGCCAGCCGCACCACCCACGCGAGTGCGGCGCACACCACCAGCGACTTGAAGCTGAAAGAGAAGAGCCACCACGCAAAGGCTGCGATGACCATCGCCTCCAGCCGCACGTCAGAGGTCGGGTTCGAGTGCTCGTGGTTCGCAGCCTCTACAAGCGACGAGACGTTGAGCCGCGACGGCGAGCGGGCGTGAAAGCTGTGGTTTGCGTGCGGCGCGACCTTCACACGACACGTGATGCCGAAGTGATCCGAAAGGTACGCGTATGGGCGGCGGCTGCTCACCACGTACTTCTCCAGCCGCGGCCGCTCCACCTGCACGTGCGCCTCGGCCAGGAAGTAGTCCTGCCGCTGCGGCGTCGCCTCGAAACGCTCCAGCTTCGACAGTTTGGGGAAGAAGAGGATAGGTGGGCGAGTCGGTGGGTTCTGGCCGGTTTCCTCGAAGATGACGTCGCGCACGGTGCCGATGTCTTGAAACTGGTTGATCAAGTCCTGGAAGCGCTTCGACGGCTGCCCTGTCGCCGCGTCGATGCCGTGGATGTTGAAGTCGCCCGCGATGACGAACGGCACGTCGCCCTCTGACGGCTGCTCCCGTACCTGCGTCAGAGCCGCCTCTACGAAGCGGTGCACCTGCTGCATCTGCGACGACTCGGACGGCGGGTTGTCCTCAGCGCGCAGGTGGATGTTGAAGAAGACGATGCGCTGGCTGTTCTTGCCGTCCGGCGACGGCACCTCGACCTCCGCGAACAGGCACCCCTTGTTCACTCGTGCCTCACCGCGCTCGTGGTTGCGGAAAGTGTAGGAGCCGCGGTGCCAGATGGGAAAGCGGGACGCGATGATGAGACCGTTGCCAGAGCACACGTTGTACTGCAGCATTGTCCAATACGACGGCTGACGCGAGATGACGTAGTAGTGGAAACCCTTTGCCTTCAGCCCGTCCAGTAGCATCTTCTGGTAGCACAGCTGCTTCTGCAGTGCGTACGGGAAATAGCTCGTCGCATACACCTCTTGCAGCATGATTACATCGTGCGCGTCCACGCTGGCAAGGAAGGTGTCGATGCGCTCGTGCTGGTAGCCGCCGCTGCCGCGTGGCAAAATGTTAAAGTTGTAGCTCAACACCCGCACCGACGCGCTGCCCTCTCCGGCGCTGTTCCCGCCGTCGCTGTCGGACATCTGCCAAAAAAGCGGGCGAAACGCACGCAAGGGGAGAGCAAAGACAAAAGAAAAAAAACGCTGCGAACACACGGGTGCGTTTTCACCTGTGAGACTGGCGTGGGAAAGAGGCCGACTGGAAAAGTGCGCACAGTTGTGAACTGCCGCGCCACCGCAGATACGCGGAGGACATGCAAGAGGCAGAGTGGGAATGCGAAGCAGAGGTGCATGTGCGGGTATGTGCGCGCTCTCCATCCGCTTTCTCCTTGCGCGTTAAAAATGTCATGGCGAGAGAGCCGTCGCTGTCGAACGAAGCGGATTCGTCACACAGGATCCTCTGTATGCGACATTGTGTGTTTCTGTGTGTGTGTTCTCTTCTTGGTTCTGCAGATGCAGTGAGCTGCCATCAGTGCGCTGGCGTCTACGGCTTGAGCGCACATTGGTTGCGATCGTGCTGCTTTCGCTTTCTCCGTCGGTGCGCACTTCACAGGTGTCGGCGTGCAGGACGTGGGCGGCGGGTGCTGTACAGCATCCACAAGCGCATGCTCAACTGTGCCGGGAGCCAGCGAGGGAGAACGGGAGTGCCCACAGCCTTTGGCGCACACTCGCTTCTCTCCAGCTTCCGCGCGTGTCGCACCTGCACGTGGGGACGCGAAGTGTGCCGTGTCTGCCTCAGGCGCTATCCAGCAGGAACAGGAGTGAAGTCAGAACGCAGCTAGCTCATAGGCACAGCCGTTGAGCGGGTCTGCTTGGTGAAGAAAAATAGCCTTCTACACGGCATCAAAGGACGCCTGAGCGAGCGCGTCACCACGCGCCGATCTAAAATCTATAGGGTTGACGTGTTGGTGAGCGCCGACACCGCTCGTGAGCCGTGCGTCCCTCGCCGGACCTGGCCGACGTGCAACGGAGAGCCGCCGCTGTGCCCAGCAGACCACCGCAAAAGTGTGAAACCTCAAACAAAAGCAGCAGCGCGAACGAGAGAGTAGGCGGCCGCGATGTCCGGTGACTCCTTCCCCCCTTCTTTCTTCTGCTCTCGTCACCCCGTCGCGTGCCGCACTGCTAACCTAGATGGTCTCCGGCTGCGATGGCGAGCGATGAACTAGTCGTAGCTGCACATCTTTGCCAGGCCCATTATCGGCATCGTCGGCGATCTGTCGCTCCGGGCCTCGCCACCGCTGGAGGTAGCGCGCGACGATACGCATGTACGCGAACCAGGAGATGAAACCACCAAAGGCAGCCGCGATCCCGTGCAGCACAAACACAACTCCATCCAAGGCAGAGACGAGGCCGTCGTTGAGAGTCAGCAGCTGCACGAGCTCGATAATCAGCAGCGGGAGGGACGAAAAGAAGAACATGATGGCGATGCCGCAATGCAGGCGGCCGAGGCGCGCGGTGGATGTCTTGCCATACTTGTACGCGTACACAAACAGCGGTGCAGCGCAGCCGCCGTATGCGACCACTTCGATGATGCTGAAGCCAAGATACGCGTCACGCAGCTCCTGCGGTGTGTTCTGAAGCCGCGCGAAAACGACGTAATTGGCGATGGTGACGACGACTACGATGAAGTGGTAGATAAGACACATCAGCGGCAGTGAGACGCGCCAGACGTGCATCGCGATTGGGCAGCACGCCGGCGAGGCAGCTACCGCGGCAGCTCTTTTGCAAGCGGCAGGAGCGGCACCTTGAACGCACCCTGTAGCGTTCAAGCTGCCGTTGTGAGTAGCTGCACGGCCGTGGCAGGCGAGCAGGCGCACGAGCACCGGAAAAAGTGACTGGCCGACGCAGTCTGCTGGGACGCCAGCGCTTGCAGAGCAGACGAGACACAACGCCAGCTGCAAGTTGTCGTGAAACAGAGCGTGCCGGAGCCGGCCACAAACGAAGAATGCGAGAGGCACGATGAAAAAGGGCAGCAGGCATGGATGAGGCAAGACAGAGAGCGGGCACTTGCCCGCGCACCACAGGGGAGGCTGACCACGACTGAGAGATACAAGGGACTTCCGATGTGGCGATTTGCGCACGCCCTTCGTCTGTCATGAGCGCAAGGCAGCAGAACTACCATGTTTTGAACAATCATCGCTTGCTTGCGCCTTTGTTTGGCCTGTGGGGAGCACAGATCGAGCCGGAGACACTGCTTCGAACTGCGGCACCCCCGTGGTCGTTCCCGGTATCACCTGCAACTGCAATGGAGTCATACTCGGTGCTTGATATTTCCTTTTTTATCTGTACCCCGTCTTTGTTTCTCACTTCGATGCACACGCCTAATTAGTCAGCGGCAAGCAACACACGGGAATTCGATTGAAGCGTACGCCTACACCTCAAACACCACAGCGTTTCGTAGCACAGCAGCAAACACGCCGGCGCCGCACGTGCCGCCGTTCGCGGAGTCTGCCGCTGCACGATGCCCCCTAGTTCTGGTCCTCAACGGCGGCGCCCTTCCAGACATGCCGGCACGCCGTATCGGAGCAGGCAAAGTAGAGCGTCATGTCTTCCTGTGGCTGCCCGAGCGGGTTGACGAAGCATGCGACGCCCTTCTTGCCGCATTTCGGGCACGGCTTATCCGGGTCACGCTGTGCCGTCGGGTCGTTTGCAAACTCGGCAATCAGGTCCATCCCGCCAATTGCGTCCGCCTTCATTTTGAGGTTCATGACGTGGACAAGCTTGCAGTCGTCGTGCTGCTCGGTCGTCTTGCAGTAGTTGCAGCGCCACACCATGCTGTAGTTGTCGTCGTCGCACTCGGGGTACAGGAGGTTGTTGCACCGTGAGCAGAAGAGCATCGGCGCCGTCGTGGCGTTGCCGATGCTCACCTGCACCACTTCATCCGTCTCCATCGGGAAGTCAAGCCGCTGCGGGCGAATGTCGCGGCCGACAGTGGAAGTAAGGAAGAAGGCGAGATGACGAGTCTAAGCCCGCCCCCGCTTGCACCTTCTGCCTATGACAGAGACAGAGCTGACCGTTCCGGGGAGCAGTTGAGGCGTCTCTGTCTGAGAGCTCAAGCACACGCACCGCGTCCGTGTTGGGGACTACTGGCATCCAAATCCACAGAGACACGGGTCGAAAACAGAGTAGCGCAAGAGGTTGAATGAGGCTCAGCACGGACCTTGCATAGGCGGCTCATCAGTTCTTTTTGTGAGTCCGATGGTGTGGTTGGGTCCTTCTTAGCGGAGGGAGTTGTGAGAGGCAGAGCGAGAGACTACTCCTAGTGCTCAGCTTCGGGTCTCATCTGCCCCTCACTCGAAAAAGTGTTACCACAAGTTGCGCGACGCCGCCACAGCAAAAACAGCCCGCGTCACCACACGTTGATGGCAGCAGCAACAGCAGCAGCCCAGCGTCCTAGCGAGCAGAGCAGCGGTGGTGCGCATAGAAAGCCCTTGTTTTCTGCAGTGGTGCGTCCATCGCTGCACGGACCATCTGTTGTTTGTTTGCATCTATCCGAGCGACTCAGGGAACAAGGGAATGAGAGAGTCGGGGCAAAAGAGCACGTCGCCACGCGTCTGTCCTCTGCCTACACACACACACACACCAAAAACCTGATAGTGCTCACCACAGCACCCTTGTCGGAAGCAAAAAAACAACAACGGAGATTTCATCACGCCCATTTGCACCGCCATAGCAGACTGGCGTACGCCTGCACGCCCCCCGCCCCCTCTCCACCCCCACGCCTCAGGCCCCATTCCCTTCGTCCAGGTGGCATTCAGTTTCGTGTATAATGACTGTCACCCAGCGAATGGAAAACTAACGGCCACGTAGAGGGTGCGGGAAAAGCGAAACGACTGAGCTTTCATCTGCCGGTGCCAGACGCCAGCTGCTGCACCCGAACCGACCAAATGCCAAAAAAAAGAAAAAGGAAGGGAAGAGTAACGGGACTAGCCGACGTGGGCCCGCAGCTGCCACGGCTGCACCGCGCACCACATCGGTGGTCTTTCTCTTGTCTTTTCCCAACGGCGCGTCAATCCTTGCGACCTTTGATGAGGCGCGTCGTGATTTTGTCCTTCGTCACGATCATGGCGACGGCGCCGTAGCCGGAGAGACTGTCGCGGTCGCAGGCAGAGAGCATTGCCTGGGCGGCGATCTCGAACACCTCCTCCGGCGACATGCCCGGGCGCCAGAGGGCCTCGCACATGCCGTGCAGACTCTCAGCCGCCGTGCCGGCGCACACGTAGTCCTCCGGCTCGCACGGTGCCCCGATGAGGTCGGTAGCGCAGAGGTACACCTCACCCGTCGCCTTGTCAATGCTACCGATAACCGGCTCCACGAACCACGGGCCGAAGCGAGCCTCGTACAGCATGGACGCGATCATGGACGCAAACGCCTTGCCGGTCATGTTGCGCTCCTCGCGCAGCTTGTACATGTCTGTGCGGAACTGCACCTTGTTCGCAAACGTCTGCTGGTCCGTGCGCAGGCCAGTAAGGCCGTACACGACGCTGTCGTTGACTACGTGGAGCTTTGGCACCTCCATCGAGATCGTCTTGAGCTGCTCACCGAGGCGGTTATCGGAGATGATCACAAAGCACTCCTTGCCCGCCATGGCCATCACCGAACCACCGCTGTACTGCATAATGGACATCTTGACGGCGTAGACCTTGTCGGGGGCAGCTCAGGGGGGGAAAGCGGACGAGGCAGGGAGAGGACAGAGTTGGAAACCGGCTTGCCGCACTTTGTGAGAAGGCAGGACAGCTGTGCAGGACAAGAGGAAAGCACGCTACGAATAAAAACCAGCGGGAAACTGAGCCCAGCAATCGAAAGCAAAGGCTGCCGGCAGGTAGAATGCGTGCACTTGCGAAATAGGTGCGAAAACAAAACGACTGAAAAGGGGGCGATGTGGGTGTGGGGAGGAGGCCAAGGTGCAGCGAGCACGGACCCGAGCGAGACAGAAAAACCGCGTGTGTGCCGCGCGCAAAACGGAACCACAAAAGGGACGAGAAAAGTGAAGAGTCACGCGGAAGTATGGAGAGCAGTCAGTTGCTCAGGCGCCTTTCACTCTGGTCCGGCCCTGCTTTTCGCCTAGCACCCTAACTCTCTTTTCCGTGGAAAAGCGCAACTGCTGAGGGTTCCCTCGGCCTCAAAAACCGCCTCCGGCACATAGTTCAACGACTCTGTCACCGAGGACCCTGCATCAGCGTCATTACACTTCTCCGCTTCTCTTGGATTTGTGAAAGCCCCGTCAATGGAGAAAATGCACCTCACGTGAAGGCGCGCAAAGAAACAGCATTACCGGGTGGCGTCGCCTCGGCGGCCCTACGCCTCAAGTTGTGGAATTGCGGTCCACGCTAGTGCGCACCACGGACCCTTCCGTAACAGATCACACCCTCTCCTTGAGTACAGCAGTCAACGCCGAGATGCGCAGCCCAAAAGCGTCGACAAGACTTGGCAGAACGACGGAGATCAGTGTCGGCGAATAGCACCTGAACCCCTCCACCTTCACGCCCTCCTCGATCCTCTCTTCCAAACTGTGACGATGTCAAACGGCACACGTCGCGGTCTCTCACGTGCTGCTTCGCTGCTCCTCCTTTTCACGATACCGGTTGCCCGCCTTCACGAGCACGGGGTGCGTGAAGCCCTCTAGCTTGCCGTCTTCGGAGTAGATGGGCACAAAATCGTGACCGTGCTTGACAACCTCATAGCGGGTGCGGCTAAAGTAAACAACGACGCTAAACATCGACATGACAAAGAGTCCTGGCAGGTAGACGCGCCAGGTCGTCCGGTACGGCTGCCTCATGGCTGCGCTTTTCCTGACGCTGCCAATCGAGTCTCCGAGTTTGCGCGCCGCTGGCAGCCTCGTAGAGAGGATTCAGCCGTTTCTGAAATGTGAGCAGCTGGAGTGTGCGCTCTCAGCCCGCGATGTGTGTGCGAGCGGTGATGGGAGAGCGGGAAGAGGAGCAACGCACTCGCAATCGAGGTGAAGATAAGGGTGGCGACAAACGGAAACGAAGACATGTCATGGCAGGCGCTGGGCTGCTAGTCGCACGTGGGAGGTTGTTCACGCTGTGGACTGGACCGGGGCAATGGGTCCCCCGCACTCGCGACACGGTCAGGCGCTCATCTGAATCGGCGCGCAAGCCGTCTGAGGCCAGTGCTAGACAGAATGCAGCACGTTCCGTGCACCAGCGAAGCAGAGTGCTGCATGTAAGTCACTCATTCCCAGTAGCACTCATGGAGCAACGCGTCTCCACTGTACTCGACTTCTCCCGAGCCTCCCCTCTCTGCCTTCGAGGGAGGGTAGCTCTTCGCCCCTCAGCATGAAGCAGCGCGTCAAGTGTGTACCTTGCCCACTTGCTGACGTAGTTGTGTTTCCTTTTTCGTTGTTGTTTGCGTTTTATTGTTGTTCTTCGCACTAAATCTGGTTCGACGTATGTTTAGAAGCTACGTCGAAACACCAACGCCACGTCGTGAGGAGAAAAAAAGAAGAAGGAACACCGTCGCAAGCGTGGAGAGCTGTGGGAAGGCAGGGAGTCATGAAAACTTGGACAAGACGTAACCCCAGAAAGTGGCCCCGGGGAAGCTCAACAGCGCGAAACTCCGAACGAACAAAAAAAAGGCATCACTACCCGTTCACGCGTGGCTTCGCAATCCCTTCTATGTTCCCAGAATTCAGAACTCATAGCGCACCACCAAAACACAAGCTCAAGTGGCATCGCCGCACTCGCAAAAGCAAAAAGAGCAGGCTGTCACATCGACTGAGCTACCGCAGCAACACCTTTGCTCTGATGAAGCAGAGAAACGTTTTGCGCGGCGCGCAATTGCATGACAACTCGTACGGTGCGAAGCGACAACGAGAGGGCGGACGCGACAAGAGCGCAGGGCGTAGAATGAAGGAGCAGAGCAAAGTACCGAGGTGCACGCGCCTCCACGACAGAGCACACAAAAAAAAAAAAGAACAAAGAGGGCCCCAAACCGAGGCACCGCACCATCAAAAATAGAGCCACGCAGAAAAAAAGACGACTTGGGGATGGAGACACGAGAGAAGGGAGTAAAACAGACCGCAAAAGAAGGGGATCGCCACGACAGCACCCCCACGGGCACCGCTGCCGCATCAAGGCAGCGGCACCAAAGTTCCACGGGGGATTCACGCCGGGCGTCTTTGCAACTTCGGAAGCGGCAGGAAGCAGCACAGCACGGTCCAGTCGAGAAGTGGAAAAGAGGAGCAGCCAAGATACAGCTAAGTGGTGAGGGCAAAAGAGGAGGAGAGCCGTGGTGAGGTGCGGCACCACGCCCAGACACAGAAAAAAAAAACCGTGACGAAACGAGGAGGGGAGTGAAGATACGCGCTAGCGATCCTTCGCAAAGACTGTAGAAACGCAGAAGATAGAAGAGAGCTTGCGGCGGCGCCGACATAAGCACGAAAAGCCGAACGGGTAAGGGAGCTAAGGGGAGCACGGCTGCCGGCATTCGCGTCGACGCAAACGTCAAGGCGACGCAAAGCCAGAAAAACAAACACAATTCTTCATCTACCGGGCTTGAGAGCCACGGCAAGTCTACGCTGAAAGCGACCGGGGCCGGCACACGGGGCCGTGCGAGAGAGTCTTCAGCCCGCACACATCTTGCTGCGCCATGGCAGACGCGACGGACACTCCTTTGCTCCGCACCAGGTTGGCCTCTGCAAATCAGAGTCAACATGGTGGCTCGCGCGACCGTCAAGGGAACGCACCATGGCGCAGCAGCGCACGCGCCCGTCAACTCTGACGCGCCTCCTCGAGTGCCGGGGTCGCCGAGAAATCAGCTGTGCACACCCCTGAAAAGAACAGGGCAAGCGGAGGAGCGCTGTGGCACACATGCGCCGTCACCCCAGAGAAGCCCAACGCAGACGCATCCAAATCCGGCTAACAGAAGAACAAAAAGAGAGAACAATGAGACGATTGCGCTGCTCCCCTTTGTCTGGCACAAAACGCGTGCGCAAACCCCGCGTTAACGGCAAATGAGGGGCGCGAGGAGGAAAGAAGAGTTGTCACATACGCAGCGCTCCCGTGAGGAGGAACTAGGGGTGCGAGCGCCGACCATGCGCAGCACAGGCACACGAAAAGGTCGAGTCGGAGCAGTTTCTGAACGAAGCGCGACAAAGCAAACCCGCAGAAGCGGAGAGCGAGTACGCACGCACTGACCAGTGCATGAGAAAACACAGCAAAACAAGGAGCGCTGCCACGTAGAAGACGCGGTGCTGTCAATCGACAGACTGCTGCTCACAAAACACGGGACAGAGGACGGTCCGCCAGACGCCGGCCAGCGCCGGCGTGCTGGTAAGCTGGCTCTACGATGCCTGACCAACCTTGTCGACAAACTGCCGACCAGCGAGGCAGCGCGGCAGCACCGAGACGAGGTGCACCTTTTCGGCGATGCCCTTGAGGGAGGTGAGGCCCACGTCACGGACGGCTACAAAGTGGTCAAGTCCACGGCTGTCCACCGCGGGCGGTGGGCTGAGAAGCTTGACGCTGCGGAACACGTACGGGCACGGCTCATCGTGAAACTCCGGAATCGACTTCAGCTGTTGAAAGGTCTGGCGAGACATCAGAATCTGGCCGCCGCACGCGACGGACTCGACGCGGGCACACCGGTTGACGCTCGGGCCGTAGTAGTCGTACCGGCGGTGGATGCCGTCGTACGTCGCCGTGGCCTCGGTGCAGTGCTCGACACCGATGCGCACGCGCAGCGTCCGGTCGTCCCAGGCCTGCGGGTCGCCGCGGCCCTCCGTGTTGTCCACCATCGTGAACCCCGGCGCAATCGGGGCCAAGCGCATCAGCTCCAGCTGAATGGACAGCGCCAGCTTCACCGCAACCAGAACATCCTTCGTCGCGATGATGAAGGAGTCACCGACCGTCTTGACCTCGTACGCGCCGTGGTCGGCGATGAGGCGCCGGATCATGGCGTGGTGGTTCTTCACGGCCAGGCTCATCGTCTCCGAGTCCTTGCCCCACAGCTTCGTGCTTGCCTCGATATCCGTGAAGAGCATCGCGAAGGAGACGCTGTTGCTTGGCGCACGCAGGTTCTCAATGGTGTCGATGCCGCTCACCATACCAGCCGAGATGCCGTCAACCATGTGTTCGAAGAGCCACAAAAAGCGCGTTTCGACGGCGACGTTCCACTCGTCCTGGAGAAAGTGGCGGCAGGTGAAGAGGAACGGCTCGGTAAAGGAGCGGAGGTTCTCTGCCGTCACGTTGTACGCGGTGTGTCGCCCACCCAGCTCGCGCATATACTCGTCCGAGCGCTCCTTGTCGTGGATGTTGTTGATGAGGTCCACGTACGACTGAAAGACACGATTGCTGGCGCGCAGGTCTTGCAGCGCCTCGAACTTAGACAAGTCGCCGTACATCTCGATCGCTTTGGCGTACATGACGCCGACAAATTGGTGCCTGGTGTCGCACTTGCTCTGCCGCTCCGTGATGAGCTTGAAGTCGGCTTGAATCTTCTTCAGCGTCTGAGCCTCGTGCAGCTTGCCGTAGCGCTCCCCTTCTGCGCTCTCGCTGCCGTGCTCGAGAAGGTCCAGTACCAGCTTCCAGAACGCCTGCCACTCCTCCTCTGCCGCCTCGAAGACGTCGCTGCCAACGAACTTCGGGAACACCTTAAAGAACGCGTTTCGCATCTCGGCAAACACAGCGCCGTTGACGCCATAGCCACGGTGCCGCGCGCCGGCCTTGGTGAACATGTCCACGGTGACCTGCGGCTTCTCGTAAAAGTGCACCGCCGTACCCACCATGCGGAGCAGCGACTTGGACTGCTCCTCGAGGTCGACGCCGTAGAAGTAGACCCGCAGCCGCGGATTGCGTGTCAGGAGCTCGTCGTACAGCTGCTGGCCAAAGCGCTCCACCACACCCTCCTTCTCCAGGATATTCCACGTGCCCTCCACCGTGAACTGCGAGCGCTTCATCATCTGCTTGAGGTTCTCCAGCTCGCGGGTCAGGAGCACTAGGTCCTCCATCTCCGCCTTGGAGATGCTGACGTTCGTCTCGCGCTGCCGCAGTCGCAGCTGCTGCGCAGCGCTCACGAGCGTGTCATGAAACGCTTGCTGCCCGTTTGGCGCCACATCCTCGTCTGGCAGGCTCTCCACCTCGCGTACGTCCTCCTGAAAATCGCTCGAATTGCGTCGAATGTCGAAGGAGTCCATCTCGCGCCGTCGCGAGCTTGCCGTGACGTCGTTCAGCGACGAGACGTTCACTTCCTGCACCGGGCTGTCGGCCCGCTCCGTCAACGCGGTCATCTTTTCCGCCTCCGGTGGCGCTGACCGCGCCGCGCTCGCCTGCGCCGAAGCCCTGCGCTTTTGGCCGCGAGAACGCGAGGCACCTGCTCCCATTCTCGATGTGGCTCGCGTTGAAGGGAAGGAGGGGCTCCAAAGACAATACCAGAAGGGCTAAACAATCGATCACAAACACGAGGCAAGGTCACAGTTTTGAGAGAGAAAGACGCGAAACAAAACCGAAGAAAACGATGACGACGACGGAGGTTGCAACACTCGGAGACGAGGCGAGACGGCGCTGTCGCGGAAAGCGGAGACAGTCTGCTTCGTTGGCGCTTTTCGATTGAGACTCGACCACTTTCCAAGATGCGTCGGCGAGCAAGAGGGGAAACGAAACAAAGAAAACAGTCGTTCTTCTTTTTGAGGGAGCGGGCTGGCGCTCAGCAGAGTCAAAAAACAAACAAGAACTTTCTCCACCTGGAGCGAGAGTTCACACACGTAAAGCCGACCACAACACAGAAACAAAAACAAAAACGTGAGTGGTGTGATGGCAGTGCGCTTAAACGACACGCCGAGAACGCGTGTCAGGGCACAGCAGCGTCCAAGACACAACAGTAGTGCCCAAGCAGCTCCGAATCCCTCCGTGCGTGCTGCCTTCGCTTCTCCTGCGCCGCACCTCCGATGTGCCGTGGACGGGATGACAAGGATCGGATGAAGGGTAGTAAAACCAAGACAAACAGAAGCGCAAACAAGAGGTAGCGCTTTTTTTTTTCTCTTAGTGAGTCGCACACGTTCCAGAAACTGCGAGACGCATGGAAGGAGAAGACAGTGAAGCGGGTGACGCCAGGGTGCTCGTGTTCCCGTTGATGTGAGGATGTGAGGAGGGGGGGGCGGGGGAGGCAGCGGTGTCGCGGCGAGTCGAAAGTGCCATGGCGCAGTAACGTGTTGTGAGAACGCAGTTGCGACGAAGAAGAGGAAAAGTGCGTAGACGAAATTGAGGACACTAGCGACGCGTCACTCTTGCTCTGACTGGGAGACGCCAAGCGCAGCCCACTTGGCGACCAAGGCACCGCCGCGCTTTGCGCTAGGCGAGCAGCGCGGGTTTCTTTTCCTTCTACGGTGGCAGGGGCCCAGGTGAATAGTGCCACTCAACATGAGTTCTCGCAGCCTTTTCTCGCTCTCCACGCCGACGCCGCACGGGTGCCTGGAAGAAAGAAGGAACCCGCCACGCCGGCAGTCTCAAAGACCGCAGATGTGTCAATGTTGCTTTCTTTTTGTGCGTGTGAGCACTGTGTTTCTGAGTGTGTGTGTGTGTGTGTGTACAACAGACATAGGCTGCCAGATGCGCGGCGGTGGCGTACGGTGCAGCAGAGGAAGCAAAGTAGGAAAACGGTACGAGCAACGGCGCGGTCGGCCGTGGGAGAGCAAACATCAAACGAGAAAAGACAGCCAGCGGCTGCGTGGAAAGCCCGCGGCAAAACAACAGGAGCGCAGAACTCCTCACGGACATGAACAGGGCAGCTCTGCGAGCCCTCAGAGACAAACGGCACCGTTGAAGACCGTCACGGCCTCTCCCGTCATCCACACCGACCCCTCCCGGTTCCACGAGATGTCGAGGCAGCCTCCAGCCATCGAAACACGCACTTCACGAGAGGCCAGACCCAGAGTCGCTGCCGCCACCGCCGTCGCACACGCGCCAGTTCCGCACGCACGCGTGGCACCAGAACCGCGCTCCCACACGCGCACCCGTATCTCGGCGCTGCTGACCACCTGTGCGAACTCGACATTGGTGCGGTCACTAAAGACCGGGTGTCGCTCAATCAGCGGCCCGGCGACAGCAAGATCCACGGCGTTGACATCGTCAACGAAGACAACAAAGTGGGGATTCCCCATGCTCACTTGCACGCCAAGAAACGAGAGGGCGCCGCACGCCAGCGACAGGTTCGCGTGCTGAACTACTGGCTGGCCCATGTTCACTGTGATACTTTCCACGGCGCCATCAGCGATGCGCAAGTGAAGCTCCCGGATGCCGGCGCGCGTTTCCAGTGTAATAGAGGTGCTGCTGGACAACTTCTTGTCGTGGAGGTACTTGCCGACGCACCGAGCCGCATTGCCGCACATCAGCGCCTCCGAACCGTCCGCGTTGAAAACACGCATGCTGAAGTCAGCCACTTTAGACTCGCCAATGAGCACAAGTCCATCCGCGCCGATGCCAGTGTGCGGTGCACTCCACCGCACCGCCGCGGCAGATGCGCAGTAGAGAGGGTACTTGGCCGAGTTCACGTAAATGTAATCGTTTTCGAGTCCGTGCATCTTTGTGAACTCGACGAGCTCCTGCATTGCGCGTCCGTTGTGCCTTCCGGCGTGTCGTGTAGCCCTCTTGAACACCAAGCGCAGTATTGTCAGGAGGTGGAGGCGAGCAGCGTCCACTCTCGGGCTTTCAGTGGGCGATGCGCAGGTCACGTGTCAAAAGCTACGTTTTGGTTCGCTAGTGCAGTCGTGCCCGCCCGATACGCGCAAGACGCGGAAAGCCCGTCTTCCTTTGAGGCCGCCACGCTTCCTTTGGGGGGTGAGGAAAGGGAGCCGATCAGACAGCCTGACAAGCGCCTTCGAAGAGCGCCAGGACCAAAACAAGTTGCGGCGGTGGGAGACACGCGTTGTCTAGGGGGAGCAGGAAGAGGGGGGGGGGAGACGGATGGTGAGGAGCACGTGAGTTGGCCACGGCACTCGAGTGAAGAGCTGTGCTGCCTGGCCGGTGCACCTCAAGCCGAACAGTGCTGTGGCGAGACTTCTAGATGTCAGCACGGCCGCCACTTCATTGCAAAGTGCGCCACGCTGCGCAGTGAATGGCAAGGAACGTCATACAACGCTGCCAGCTGTCAGGAACGCCTGAATCCCCTGCCAGAGCGAGGACGTCCACTTCTTCGCGCCTTTTTTGTCGTCCGTTACAGATGCGACCGTAATCTACAGGAGAGGAACGCCGGTGAGACGAGAGACGTCCATCAGGCAAAACCAGTGACGCTTGACTTCGAACACCGTCTCTTGCCTCCTTGCATCCGCCACAAAAAAAAAGGGTTGAGTATCTTGAAGCACGCACCCAGGGAAAAAGAATGCGACGAAGCAGGAGCGGCACGTCAAGACAGCAGAGAAATACTATGCAATGGAAGAATGAAGGTTCAGTTGAAGGAAAGCAGTACATCTCAGGCACGGACACACCATGCACAAACGTCCACTTTTGCACATTCCACCACGCGCATGCCAGGACAGGGGCGAAAAAAACAGGAGCAGGAAAACAAAATGTGCAGTGGCGCTCGCACATCCATGAGAGAAAAAAAAAAAGAAGGTCAGCCGCGAGAGCCCCCTCCACGTCGCACGTTCAAACCCGAGGTCCTCCGTGCACCGTGGTTGAAGAGCAGACCGGCGGCTTGACCGGTGGTGTAGCACGGCGCACGCAATTCTCACTCCCCACCTACCGTCTTCACACCTCTTCGCCCCGCCCCTTGCGCGAGTCCCGCTCCTATTCCCCCTCTCCCTCCATCTTCTCCCGTCCGGTGCGCACTCGTCAGCACCACCAGAACTGGCGAGGTGCCTACACGGTGGGCTTGGTGCCGTCGGCGCTGCGTGTCAGCTTCCAGAAGTCTGGTGCGAGGTTCAGACTGGTGAAGTGGCCGCGCAGGCGATTGAGGACGTCGAAGTGGCCCGTGTTGGGGTTGAGCGCCTTGTGCTCAAACTTGATGGCCTCCTGGAAGGATGCGAAGCTCAGAAATCCGATGTTGCTGCGCAGCTTCTGCTTGCGAAATCCACGGCGCAGGTAGGCGATGAGCCGGCGGTCGTACGCCGTGCGCGCCGTGTCGGCGTCAAAGGCCTTCTCCTCGCGGTACATGCGCCACAGCGACTGCATCAGTGTGGCACCACGCATCTTTTGCACGACCGAGAAAAAGTCCATCCACAGCTTCGACCCAACAGACGAGTCCGCCGGGAAGCCCAGCTCGAAGATGGCCAACGCCTGCACCAGCCGCAGCGGGGCGATGTAAGAGTCGCGACGCATTGTGGCCGTCGGCGGAGCGGCGTAGTACGGATTCTGCGCCGTCCGGGGCGGCTCCGCGGGAGGGTAGACGGGCAGCTGCGAAAAGCGAAGATGCGCTGGCCCGCCGCAGCGGTAGCACTCCCACATGTGCATGAACTCGCGCACCCGCGTCTGCCGCCGCTCGCTCACTGGCAGGTACTCGAGCAGCCGCCTCAGGGCGTACATGAAGCGGCGCTGCCGAGCCGGCCGGCAGATGTCGAGTTCCTCCAGCAGATGAGGCACGGCCCACGACGGAATCCCCTCCTGCGTGAACATGCGTGTGAATTTGCGGGCCTGAATGCGGCGGCGCGTCTGTGGACGCATATCGTCGTGGTTGCGCTCACCAAACCGCACCAGGCTGTGAAGCCCACCACACAGCGTGCGGTACAGCAGCAGGCTCTTTGCTGGCAGCGGCTGCAGGAAGGTCGTGCGCATCGGGACGGCGACGGCGCCGATCAGGATGCCCACGACACTGGCCACAATGGCGATGCCAAAGACGGCCAGCACAAACGCCAGACGCGACGTCGCGTACGTCTCGGCAACAACGAAGTAGTTGGTCGACGAGTTTTCCATCGCCGCCGCCGCCGCGGTGGCGTTGAAAGGCTGCCAGTAGTCGTAAAAGTCGGCAGGGATCGACGCCGTGAGGGTGAGCCGCAGAATCGCGTCGAAGGCGGCGCGCCAGGTGGTCGGTGTAAAACGAGTTCGCGTCTCGGACGCGTACACATCTGCCAACGCACTCGCCGACGCGACGTAGTACACGACGAGGCCACCGGCGCTGCAGAAAATTGGAAGCAGATTGTGCATCAGCGCGAGCAGAAACTCGCGGCTCAGCAAGCGTAGCAGGAAGACAAAGCGCACGGTGACGAAGTATGTGGGGTACGCGTCCGGTAAAATGAGACAAGCGCGGCGCTCGACCAGCAGCGTCGCGCAAAGTGCCGCGGCGGTGCAGTAGTACAGCAGCTGCACCACCTCGCACAAGAGAAAGACGCAGTCGCCGAAAAGCACGTACCGGTGCTTCGCGTTGCCTTCGCAGCCTCGCCAGCTGACGCTGGACCGGGCGCAGCGGTGCACGGCGAAGGAGCACGACATCACCGCCTCCACCAAGCCGCACACCGTGAAGCCCACCTCGAAGCCGAAAAAGAAGTTGTGGTCATCAGATGTGGCGTTCGTGGAGGGACTGAAGATGCAGCCGAAAGCGAGACTCACGATGAGGACGACATTGCCGGCGTAGCGGTACAGCCACTGGTACCAGCTGAAGGCTGCGGTCGTGATGGGGTCCTCGAGGAGCGGAATCATGTCCACGAGGAGCCGGTTCGTATCGCGTACGTTGGCACCCACCCCGAACAAGTACGACAAACACGTCGCGATGCACATGCCCGGCAGCACCCAGAAAAAGAAGATGGAGTAGAAGATGTACGCGTCATCGGCGAAGTACGCAGCAAAGAGGTCGGACGTCTGCGCGACATTGGGCCGCGAGGTGTGGCTGCGAGGGTACGCGGCCAGGTACTCCGCGTACGACACGTTCGCCCGAAGCGCCGCCACCTCGTCCGGGTTGCTCCAGTTGATGTTCATCCACGGCTTCGCAGTATACTGCACCATTACAATCTGCGCGCGCAGCAGCTCTGCAATGTACGCGGCGCCGCCAATCACGGCGACAGGGAACACGATCTTGATGACCGAGTCGATGTACAGCTTCACGACGCGCTTCGACTCGCGAAATGGGAACACCTGCAGCTGCCCGATCCGCAGCAGCGAGAGAAAGCGCACACAGTAGTAGTTGCGGTATGCGTGGCCGGGAAGCAGAACCAGCACCACGGCGCACAACAGCGCGCCGGCTGACACGACCGTGGTGACGGCGGTTGAGTCGTGCGGGATCACGATGACCGAGACGCCCGCGCTGAGCAGGTGGACGACGCACGAGGCGATGACCACCCCGCTGCCACGCTCCAGCGACGCGTCGGCGGCCCAGAGAAACGCTATCGACGCAAACGTCAACAGGACATTGAAGTAGTGCACCAGCACGTTGCGCACGACGATGCGGCTCAGGCGCTGCTGGACCAGGTTGCGGCGGAAGCGGTCCTGCTCGTTGTTCTCCTTGAACGAGGCGAACTCGCCGCGACAGATGATCTCCGTCAGCACCGTGTACGTCTCCTCCGGCTCCGGCTCGTAGCCCTTCACAAAGGTCTTCTGCAGCGTGTACAAGTTCATCCTGACGCTGCTGCTGCTGCGCGACATGTCCCAGACGGCGGTGACGCGGCGCCGGCGCATGTCGTTCAGCCACAGCTTCAGCCGCACCACCACGCCAACCGACACGCCGCTCTTTAGCCCCCAGTGCGTGTACCACGACGCGCCCTCTAGGTAGTTCTCCAGGTAATCGACGACGTCCTTGTGAAGGCTCTGCACCACCAGCCGCAAAAACCGCCCAATGAAGTTTGACAGCCGCAGCAGCGGGTGCAGCGTGATGGCGAGCACGAAGGGCGCGAAGAAAAAGTGCGTGAACAGCACGAGGAACGCCATGACGGGGGCCTCGCGAGAGGCATCCATATGGGTCGGCGTAAAGGCGGGCAGAACGAGTTCGCGCAGCGAGATGGCCAAGCAGTCGCCCCGGTTCGAGCACAGCGAGGGCCGCCCTGACAGCGCGGTTGCCGCTAAAAACTGAAGCGCCGCCACGTAGGCGATCATCCATATCGTCACGAACGACGCGACGAGGTAGAGCATGCCCCAGCGCACCATCCCAGGAATTCTGAACAGCAGCGACCACCCCTCCACCAGCCGCAGACTGCGAAAGGCCACGAATGGGATAGCAGGCGGCACGAAGCCGACGACGACGCAAAAGAGGCGCAGCAGCAGCCGCACGTAGTGCGAGAAGATGAACTCCAGCCGCAGAAAGTAGAGCGACACGACAAGCTCGACGGCAAAGACGGCGCTGAACGCCGCCTCCATGGCGAGCAGGTTCGGCTTGACAGACGCCATGACCAGCATGCCGATCAGCACCCAGTTCATCTCCTTCCGAAGCAGCCCGCCGGTCCACTGCCGCTCAATGAAACGCTCACCAGCACCCTTGCGCTCCGTCATGCCAAGCGCCGTCTCGACCACGTCAACGTCGTACTTGCCGCGCGACTGCGGGTCCTCGTTACGGCAGTCCCACTTGCCCGCTTCCCGCGTCGCCGGCTTGGCCCCAGCCGTGCCGGTGCGCAGCGGCAGCGGCTGCTGCGGTCCCGCGAGAACGCCGTAGCCGCCCTGGTTGCCAAGGGTGTCCTGGACGCGGCGCACAAAGCGGTGAACGGTGATATCGGTGTTGTGGTCGTAGTGCGACGCATCGACTGCCTCCTTCGCCGCGCGCACGTCGTCCTCCCACATGACACCGTCAAGCTGCTGCCCTAGAGCCTCGATATTGGCCGCGCGGTGGGCGTCGAAGAGCTCCTCCTTACTCTCGTTGCGGAAGCGGTGCTTGTTGAGCTTCAACTTCGTCTCGTCGCTGATGTCGTAATGGTGCCGGATCGCGTTGTGCGTGCCGACCAGGGCCACAGACCAGCAGTACAGAAACATGACCATGCGAAAAACAAGCAGCTGCACCAGCGGGACCTGGAAACGCAACAGAGTGCGCCCGTCCGGCAGAACGTACGCGGACCGCTCAGAGCGCAGTGTTCGCGGCGCCGTTGCACCACCCACCTCGCCCGATCCGTCCCCCAAGAAGAGCTCAGTGAACTGCGGGCTCGACGTTCTGAGCAGCCAGAGAAACACACGGCCCCAGTTGCCGTCGCTCGTCAGCAACAGCCCATTCACGGCCGTGCCGCGCACCGTGGCGCCGATGCCGCCCAGCGCGAAGGGGGCGAGCAGGAGCATGTACACTGCCGAGTATTCGATGCAGCGGCAGTACGTCCGCGTGCCGGAATGCCGGGGGGCAAACAGGCGAACCAAAAACGGCAGCTTCAGCGTAAAGAGGGTGATCACGATGGCGCCACCGTACCGGCTCGCCGCCGCACACACCAGAGCCGTAACGACGACGGCGGCGTCCCACAAGCGCCACCACCCCAGTGGCAGGCAGCACGTGACCACCGCCTGGACGCAGATGAACGCGATATCCACCTTGTTGTGCACCTGCGCCACGCGGGTGCGCGGGGCGCAGCCCATGTAGATGAGCAGGAAAAGGCTAATGAGAAACTGCCCCAGTAAGACAAATCGCTCGAGCTCGACAGCGAGCCGCTGCAGCCGATGAAATCGAGAAAGGCGCGGCGCAGCAGGCGCCTTGCGTCGCCGCTGCAGAAAGGCGATTTCGCGAAAAATCGTACAGAAGTTCTCGCGCCAGACCAGCTGCGTTACCAGACGCGTCACCTCGCCAATCATCGCCCGGATCCGGCGCAGCATCAGGTGCTCCACAACCGCGTGACGCTCCCTGTCGAGTTGGTGCCGGCAGAGCTCGGCAACAATGACGTCTGCCGCGCTCCGGCGCTTCAGCGCGACGCGGTTGTGGTGCCGCCGCCAAGCCCGTTGCACCACCACGGTCATCGCTCTGAGATGCCGGTAGCGCCGCACGGCTTTTCGCATTCGCGCCATGGCCTGCAGGTGCACCAGGAGCCGCTCGGGGAGGTCGCAGAGCGGCAGCTCGTACGGCGGCGGCGGCGCCAGCTCTGGTGGTGCCTCGCACGGGTCACTGTGCATGGTGCGTACGTCGCGCAACGCGGCCGCACGCCTCAGAGAGTAGGCTTCCGCCTTTGCCTCCACTCCCAAGTCGAGCATCGCCGCCGCCGCCTCTTCAGCCAGCACGAGCACGCCCAGCTGCGCGTCCCGCTCCAATACGAGCACAGCCACGGCCCAGCGCTCCCGCTCTGCCAGCCGGGCCGCCGCCGCCTCTTCCTTGGCCACCAGGCGCGCGAGTCGCCGCAGCGTTGCCGCGCGGTGGACGGTGCGCCGGCCCAGAAAGCCCCGCCCGACGCGCTGCACAGTGGCCGCGGACCGCTCACGGATGGCGCGTCGCTCGGCCAGGCGTTGGGCAGCGCGCTCCCTCTTCGCGACAAGAGCCGCGTGAGCCGCCGCCTCCTTCTCCTCCTGGTCCACACGCCGCTGTCGCTCCTTCTCTGCGAGCTTCCGCCGCTCGTGGTGGTGCTTCCGGTGCAGCGCACGTTCACCAGCCTCGCTCTCGCGCACAGCGTCGTAGGCGAGCTCCTCGGCTGCACACACGCTCGCGCGTGCCTCCTCCTCGCCGGAGACGAGCGCACCCACTTCGTCGTGAAAGATCAGCGCTGCAGAAACGGCGCCGCGCCGCAGCAGTGCCTCATGCAGCTCGCCGCAGCGCGGGTGCCAGTGCGAGGCCACGTCGTACACCGTCATCCGCTGTGCGTCTACAAGGTTCAGCTGCTCGACGACCTCGTCTCGCTCTGCGAGAGACTCCATCAAGATTGTCAGCTGCTCGGTGCCGAGGCGTTCATTCGCCACGAGGCAGTGCAGAAACGTTTCACCGCACGCGTTCACGCACGGCTCGGCGCCGTACTTGGCGACAAGAACAAGAATGGACACGATTGCCTCTGCGCACCGCGCAGCGACGTGGAGCGGTGTGTCGCCGTGCACGTTTTGGCTGAAGGTGAACCGAATCTGCGATTGCAGGACCGCCGTCAGGCAGTCTGGGGCAGCGATGGCAGCGGCGCGATGTAGAAGAGTGTTCTCCTCGCGATCGCACCACGTGCAGAGGCACCGGCGGTACCCGGCCAGTGAGTACCGCACCGTGCGTGCATCGCCGTGGTCAATTGCGTCCAGCAGGTCCGGCGTCGGCTGAAAAAGGGGCGCGCTAGAGGAGGACGTGATGCTGCAGAAGGCTAGGCTGCTGCCCAAGTGCGACGGGAGGTCTTTGTTCATTCGCGGTCTAAGAGAAACGATTGCGCCATGCACTGAAAGAAGGTGAGAAACGCAAGCGCCTTGGCCCGCGGCGGGCGGCCGGAATGTGCACGTCCCGGCGCCTGCGTCCGAGTGTGGGTGCTTGTGCGCGTGAGTGTGTGTGTGTGTGTGTGTGTGTGTGTGTGTGTGTGTGTCTGTGGGTGCTTGTGTGTTGCACCGTCGGCGTAGCGAGACTGAGTGAGCACCGACAGTCCCTTTCCTCCAGCTCAAGCAGACGCGCCTTCTATCGTGATGCGGGCACGTGGGGACAACAAGAGACTCTAAAAACTTGCAGAGTTGCCGAGCCACGTCAGTCGCAAAGGGGCAGAGCGAGTCACAGCAAAACAGAGCACGCGCGAGACCGCAACAAGCAAAGAAGAAAAGTAAGGATGCTGTGAATGAGAGGGAGGCTGCAACTCCCGGTTTCCCGCCGTTTTGCTTTCCGCACTTCCTTGCCTGCGCTGCACCACAGCACCAGGTTCTCGCGCGTCCTCTTCGTAAGGCTCCTTTCGTTGCCTTCTGTGCCAATGCAACGTTTGCGCCGAGCGAGGGCCACTTCAGCGCGGCCGTCAAGACCAGATCGCCGAGCAACAGCACCGCGAGTAGGTCAAGGATTCACCCCTCCGCACTGTTGACATCCGCTTTCAAGCCAAAAGCGGTTCTCGTCATCTCCCCATCGACGCTACGACACCGTTGTTGTTACTTTTCCTTTTCTTTTTTTTTTGCGTCGCGAAAGTAGTGCAACCCGTTGTGGCTTCGGTGCGCGCCAGGGCAAAAGGAGAGCAAGGGGATTCACGCAGGGAGGCAAAGACGGGAGGTGAGACATCGATAGAGCAAGCGCAACGTGTACCTCAGGTAGGCCAGGAAAAAAAAGGGAAAACAAAGCAACTCAAAAACAGCGTCTTTGCGAATCGCCGCCGCCTGTCCTCCACTCCTCGGTGGCGGCCGCCAGCACGAGAGTTCACAAGGGGAGAAAGCAAGTCGGGCAACACGGCAATCACGATTCAAGCATCGTTGCGGTCCATGGTATAGGTGGACTCGCCTTCGCCGACGCCGACGCCGAGGCACGCCTGCAGCGGGTGGACGGCAGAGGCCTCAGCACCACCGTCACCGCTCCGCGGGGCAAGCGGGCGGAGATACTCTTCGTAGTACTCCGCATTCGTGCAGGACGCTTCGGTCTTGAAGATGCTGCCGCACAGAATGCAAAGTCGCCGCATGCGCGTCTTGATGGCTGCATCAGCGTAGGCCACCTCGGCTTCGAAGTGCTGCCGCCAGTCCGAAAACTCCAAGGTGTAGCGCCGGGTCACTTCCCTCGCAGCTGCCATGCTCTCAGGTCGCGTCGAGGCATCGCAGCCCGCCGGCAGCGGCACCTTGCCGGACACCAGCGTTGTATTCTCGCTCACCACCTTCGCGCGCAGCGCGAGTTCCTCGTAGTACGCGACCTGAGACGACGACAAGACGCCAATCTCCGACTCGCACTCCGCAATCGCCTTGAGCAGTGGGAGTAGTAGCTCGGTGTCGAGAGAGCTCCGCCGCAGGGCGAAGCGCTGAACCGAGGTCGCCACCTGCCTCACCGCCGCATCGTCCTTGCTCGCGGCCTCCAGCGCTGCCGGGGCGTACCAGCCAGAGACAGCGCCCGAGGCGACAGGGTTCGCCGCCAGCCCCTCCGCGAAAGCTTGGTACGCCGACGCCTCCCCACGCAGTGCAACAATGTACTCGCGGCAAAACAGCTGCATCTTGCCGATTAGCTCGTGCTCGGCGAGGGTCACCATGTAGCGCTTCTCGAACGCCACCGGCAGCGTCGCTTTGTGCGTATTCATCATCTCCAGCTTCTCGTTCACGCCTAGCTCCGCCTCCTTGGGCTTCGAGGAGAACCACGAAAACATCTTGCCGCCCTTTTTGGGCTTCAGTGCGTCGCAGCCGGCACCATCGTTGGCCTTCCGTGACTGCACCAGCGTGCCCAGCTGCTTGAAAAATGCAGAAAAGGCGCGTTCCTGCACCTCGAAGAGAAAGTACAGCAGAGGAAGATACGCGCCTAGCGCCGACCACTGCCGTGCAATCAACTGTAACAGCACGTTACACGTCGCATGACTTGGCTCGCCGTCGCCAGGAAAGAGGAGGTGCGGGAAGGAGTAGCGCAACACTGTCACTAGTGTCTGCACGTGAGCCGCCGACCGGTCTACGACAAACGTTCGGCCAGCCAGTGCGCCCGAGAAACGGAAGAAGGACGTGCCTTTGCACTGCTCCGCAATCGTGCCCGTCGTGTTCGCGTCCGGGCGGCCGTCCCAGCGTCTCTCGACACACGTAGCATTCAACGTGCTGCTATCGTTCAGCAGACCAGTGCGCATNACTCCTGCAGAGTTTCGAACGGGGCCAGAGCGAGCGACAGGCGAAAGGCGTAAAAGCGACGGCTGTCCAACGTCAGCGGCTTGAGCACCGGCTGGAGGACATCTGCCTGTGGATCGGCGTTGAACAGCTCCTCGGGCGACCACAGCTCCCCCGCAATCCCAGCGCTCGAGCGCCGCAACTCGTGCGCCGCAGAGCTTGCCATAGCCCTTCCTCCTACTCGGTCCTTCTTTGTGTGTGTGTGTGTGTGTGTGTGTGTATGTATCGTTGTTTTTGTGCGTGGGTTTGAGTGCGCAATGAGATATGAGGCCTCGTGCCTGCTACGGTGGGTGGCAAGAGAAGAGGGTCTCACCGAAGCATCAAGGAGCTGGAGTCACGGTAGAAGGAGGAGGAGGATCACTACTCATCCCCCACCCACCCCTCCAAGAGCCCAGTTCACTTCCTTTCTCTTCCGAGCAGTACAAGCAGTGCTTCTCGCCGAATGCAGGTACCTGTGGAATGAAGGCAGCGATAACACCAAGCCTCGTCGCCGGAGACGCCATGCACCAAACGCGGGTTCTTGGGCACTGACTTTTCTTCCTCCGCGGCACCAGAAGCAACTTACGAGTAGCTCCGCACGCGCAAGAAACGCGCTTGGGGCCCCGCGACGTAAACGCAGCGAGCCGGGAGTCGCGCAGGGCAGAGGGATAGAGCTTTCACCCTGTGAATGTTTGCATCCCTCGAACACCGATCACGCAGTCTTCTCTTTCGATGATTTGATGTGATTGTGACGCTGTTGCAGGCGCGCAGCCGCAAGCCATGCCCGAAAAGAGCCAGACGAGACCCGCCCTGTCGCCAGTGGGTCGCTTTCGAGGTGGCGAGATGGAGAGACTCCAATGAGAAAACCGCGGAAGGACACAGGAGTGCCTCGCACCTCATCGACCCTACGCTCTGGCATCCTTCGTCCCTACTCCACACCCTGGAGGAAACAGTACGTGCTCGACCGCGCAAAGATGGAGGTGACCTCGTCGACCGTCGCCACCTGGCCAGGAGCGAAGAAGCCGGCGTTCGGGCACGTCCGGCCAACACAGCGCTGCAGGATCGACGGCGAGAAAACGGCCCCGCCGCTGCCGAGGTTGACGAGCGGCATGTCCGGCTTAGCCACGGTGTTGAGCCCGCCGTGGGAGAAGTGGAACGCCGCGGTGGAGGAGGCCACGATGTTGCGGCGCGCCTCGCGGGCGACGTTGATGTCCTTCTCGACCGACACCGGTGCAATGCTCTTCTCGGCCGCGATCAGAAGGCTCGCCGCAACCTCAGTATCCAGCTCCGCATCGTCGACGAGGAAGTCCACGCTGTCCCCCTGTGCAAGTGCTACGCCGGGCGGAAGCGACAACAGTACCTCTCCGGCGTCTGGGCGTCCCGTGAACGACACGGGCACGTGCACGTCGCCGTGCCGGATACCGAGGAAGACCTTGCTTGGCTTCTCCGCAATCTCCGGAAGAGCGTAGAGTTCCCGCACCACCTCGGTGGCCGGACGGCCGTCCAACGCCTTGATGCAGGCAACGCCGCCATCACGCGTCACGCTTGTCACAGTCGCCTTCCCCAGCGCGATGGATGGCACGACGCTCATTGCGTGCGCCTTCAGCAGCCGGCTGCGCAGCACCACGGCAGCTGCACTGCCGCGGTAGACTCGATCGTTTATGAAGAACACAGAGTCGTCGAGCTTGTCCGTCTTCTCGCCAGTGCCGGTGATGCCGCTGACGGGAGGGTAGAGGCCGCCGACGAGCGGGCATGAGCGGCCCAGGGCGCCACCGAGGCTGTTGAGATGTCCCGAAAGCACCTGCTCATACTGCAGCGCCAAGCCTGTGTCCAAGAGGGCGAAGGCCGCCACTGGCGGCGCACGGCCCGCCGCGGCAAGCTCCTCCTTTTCCGGGACCGCGTCGAACGTGAAGGAGTCGGTCTCCAGGTCGGGAATGCAGCCAAGCACGACTTGAATGAAGCCGCCACCGACACGCTGGTGACAGACCATGCCGCCAAGCAGGTGCAGCGCGCCGGCCTTCACTGTCGAAGGGGTGAGGTCGTTCGCCCTGCACAGGTTGAACCAGACAACCTCGGGGGCATCCACCATGCCCGCGTAGTCGACAGAGACGTTCATGTAGCAGAAGTTTGGCGGCCGCGGCAGACCCGCCGCCGCCACGTCGAAGGCCTCCGCCGCCGCAATGCGCGGCCGGTGGTCCCCGCTGCTTGCGGCGGTAAAGACGACCTTGCGCTCATCGACGGTACGCTCGCGCCCCTCCTGCTCTTTCTCCGCACGCTGCAGAAGTTCGCGAATCGCCTCGGGAGTACACGGCTCCTCCGTCTCGACCCACCGTCGCGCCACCGTGAGCGCGACCGAAGCGGCTACCGGACGAGTCAGCCGACGCATTTCTGGCTCAAGCCACGCCTACCGTGCGTGTCTGCGCGACTCAGTGCTTATGTGGATCTGTGTGTGTGTGTGTGTGTGTCTACGTTTAGGACAGTGGAGTAGTGGGGGTCCGTACAGCCACTGGAGTGTGCCAAACAGCACGCACACGCGTGAGCAATGCCAAGTCTTCTACGGCGCAGCCAATCAGCTGCTGTGAGTCTGCCGAGAGACAATGGTTAGAAACTCGGGCGCGCCACGCTCCGGTAGAGCAACCTGCAAATGCGAGAGGCCACGCGTCACCACACCACGAGAAGTGTTCTGCGAAAGGTTGTGGAGGCATAACAAAAAAAAAAAAAAACGTGCGGAAAGAACAACGCGCGAGAGAGCACGTGACAGGTTAGAAGCAGCAGAACAACACAGAGGTAGTCTACCTCGTCCCGCCTCGCAATGATACCGCAAAGTGGCTGACAAGAATGGCGTTCAGCCAGTCAAAGCCGAGTACTCTTTCCCGTGACGTGCGCAGACAACCTCACGGCACCTCCTACCCCTTTCCTTCTCCTTTTCCCTTCCTCCTCGTTTGAGTCAGGCGTCGTCGAAAACCAGCGCCAAAGGTAAATAGCCGTCGAGAGCAACACTGTACATCAGCACAACCGAAAGAGAAAAAAAAAAAAGAAAGGCGCTTCGGTGAGCGGGAGAGCAGGAAGGCCGTGTACCAAACACACTGTGACACGTGGTTTACATCCGCTCTGCCAAAACGGCAAAGCAGCGTCCAGTGCGCCCCACAACCCGGCCCGCTCCACTCGCACACAACGCCAAAGCGGGAGAGCGGCGGAAAGGCAGAGCAGCAGGTGCTAGTGTCTCTTCTTTCCGCGTCCCGATGGTAAGCAAACACGCCGAGGACCCTCGCATGTGCCGTGTCCCGGTGGCGGGGACCGGTGCGACGCGCTGTCAGAGCCGCGCCCTAATGCCCGACGGCGTGGCGACTCTGATCGTTGACAAACTTGTTGCCCTCAACGATGTTGTAGCCAGCAGCCGACGCGCCGCCGCGGGCCTGCGCCGCCTGCACGACATTTGGAATCGCCGCCTGCGTGTGGAGGAGCGTGTTGCTCTGGCGCATCACCTGGTCGCTGATGGAGACGTCGTCCAGGTACTGCTTCAGAATCCCCTGCAGCCCGCGGTTCTCCTCCTCGAGAAGGTAGCGCTCCTGCGTCAGCGCGGCGTTGTCAAGCACGACCTTGTTGTGCTTCAGCCAGAAACGGTCCAGCAGCTGCCACTGCTCATTCAACGCCGGCGCCGCGCCGCTCCCGACCTGCGCGTCCTCCGGTGCGTCACCGGAGCCGTCGACGCCGACGCGCCGCTTCGTCTCCGCCTCGACCGCAGCCGCGGAGATGTTTGCCTCATGCAACAGTACCTGCTCCCGCTCCGTCTCCATCGGCTTGCAGAGCTGCACGAGCCGCAGGAGGCGCTCGGCACGCTTCGCCGTGGCCTGCAGCGCTTCCTCCGTCGCGTTTGCCTCCTTCACAAGATCGATGAGCGCCGTCGACTGCAGCTGCCGCCACCGCTGCATCTTTTCCTTGAGGCGCTTCAGGTGCGCCAGCGTCGCGTCGCGCTCGGCCTGGATGGCTGCGTTGCGGGCCTCCCACTCCTTCGCGTTTCGCGCAATGTTGGTCCGCCACGAGGCCACGCTGACCTGCAGCTTTTCGATCTTCCGGAGCTGTGCGGCGATGCGCTCGGTCGTGTCTTGGTCCTCCTTGCACTTCTCCGTGTACTCCTTCATGTTCGCCTGGGCGGTGGACATGAACCCCTTGTACCGCGCATCGAGCTCGCTGCGGAGGGCGTCCTCAACCTTGTTCAAGTCCGTCTCCATCTGCCGCTTCTCCTCGTCCATCTTCTCGGCGGCCGTCTCGTGCCCCTCAGAAGTCTCCTCCTGCAGTTGCTTCTCCAGCAGCTCCGCCTCGCTCGCCATGTTCTCGAGAATCAGCCGCAGGTCTTCCATCTCGATCTTGTGCTTCATCTCGAGCTCGGCCCGCTCGAACTCAAAGTCCTGCTGCATTTCAACGACGTTGGTGTCCAGCTCTGCCTCTAGGTCGCGCGTCCGCGCTGCGTGCAGCTCCAGCAGCGAGCTCACCACATCCATGTGGGAGCGAAACGCATGGCGGCACTGCTCCTCCGCTACATTCAGCTCCTCCAGGAGCGTCGCCGACGAGGCGTCCTTCCGGTCGAGCGTCGACTCGAAAGTTCGTCGCAGCACCTCGATCTCGGCGGTAAGCTCGCGCTGCTTGCACTCGCGTAGAAACCGCACCCACCGTGCGTCGATGGTGCCTGACACCGTCGCGGCCATCTCCTTCTCCTCCGCCACGATCTCGCGCAGGCGACTCTGCAGGAGCATGCGCTGCCGACACCGTTTCTCCGATTCCTCGGCCCGCATGCGCTCCAGTTCGACACCGCTGAGGATCTTCTTGCGGCCGCCCTTCTTGGAGCCCTTCTTTGCTGGCGGCATCTTCCTAACTCGGCCTTTTTTGTTTGTGTTGGCACTGTAGGTGTTTGTGGGGATGTGAGGGGAGCTAAAAGCCTCACGTCGTACGCTCGTCTCCTCGAGTGTCAAAACCACGCCACGATCAGAAACAAGTAAGAAGTTGGCCCCCCTCCGCACCTTTCGCGCGCACGCAAGAGTGGTTTGAACGAGCGTCTGAGCAGGCACTTGCTGCGCCGCTGAAGAACGATCGACTTGCTTGTCCGTGTGGGTTCGTATTCACACACACGTGCATGCGTGGGCGTGTCCGTTTTTCCAGAAAAGATAGGTGGAGAGAGAAAGAAATTGAAAATGAGGGTCACTTGCATTTTCTGTCGCCGGCTACAGAGCTTCCTCACTCACGGCCTCCCGGCGGGCCAGTCGCGCGCTTCAACCAGCACACCCGCGCACAGTGAAACTCACACGCTGCAACGTGCCCGCCGCGTGCAGCATCGCTGCCGGCTCGATAGAATTCGGCTCAGCAACATCCCCAGGAAGCAAGCGTGCCCTCCCGCCCACTGAGGAGGGGCGCAACGAGAGACGGATGCACGCGACCTCTGCACGCGGACGGGAATCGCCCCTGGTCTGTGTGTGTGTGTGTTTGTGTGTGCTGTCCAGGCCTCCGTAACCTGCGAGGAGTGATGCGCCGCGGGAAGAGGGGGCAGCGGTGCCCACGGATGTCTTATCTCATGTGCTGTGAACCCACAACGGCCAAGACCGAGGCAAGAGCAAGGTGTGGACAGCAAAGCAAAACAAAACTCAGCACAAGGGCGGTTCATGTGCAGTGCAGCACGAGGCTACGCTACGACGGAGCAACGATCCCCCGCGCCAACACCGAAAGAAAAGCCAGGAGCATCCAGCAGCAGCGATGACGTAAGAGGGAAAAGGAAAGGGGGCCCGTAGCGTGGCAGGAGGATCCCGAAAAACACTCGTGCCGGGGGCACTAGCGGAGGTGCCGTTGCCCACGCTGATAAAGGAAAGGCGTTGCGGGCGCGCGCTACTTCTTCTTCTTCTTGCGCTTCGCCAGCTCCTTCTCCAGCTTCGCAATCTCGGCCGTCTTACCGTTGCGCTCCAGGCACCGAATCACCTGTGTCACCACACTCTCCTTCACCGTCGCGCCGTGGAGCCGTAGCAAGTCCTGGAAGACGCGCAACGTCGCCTGCCAGTCGTGCCCACTCGTCGTGCCGATGATGAGCGAAAAGAGCGCGGACGGTGGCCTCGGAAGGACGCCACGCAGCTCGTCGTATGCCTCCGTCGCCTCCTTCCACATGTTGTGCTTGCCCAGCAGCGCAAAGTACACGAGGTAAGTGTTCGTGTCCCGTTGCGCGAGAGGCGTGGCAGTGAAGAAGTCCAGCGCCTCCGCCCACAACGGCGACCTTCCTACACTGCTCAGCACCGTGTTCACCGTCGTGGCGTTCACCACGACCGCGCGGCTCGTCATCAGCGCGTGGATGCTCTTCACCCTCTCGGGCTGCTCCACTGCAGCACTCATGGCGCAGTTGTACAGCAGCGTCACGGCAGACGCCTCTGCCTTGATCGTGTGCGGCAGCCCCTCGACAACCTCTAGCGCCTTCTGCCACTGCCGCTCCTTGGCATACAGGAGCATCTTCTCCGTGAGCCCGCCGAGGTCGGCGACCTCGCGCGCAGGCTGCGCCGCCACCCGGTCCGGCGTGCCAGCCCCCGTCGCGGCCGCCACCTTGCGCGAGAAGCCGATGTCGCTCACACGCACTTCATTGAGCGGCTGACGCCCGACCTGGATCAGAGCCTCGTTGACAAACGCGACGCCGCGCGGGAGCAGCTTTGTCAGTGGCACTGCCCCGTTCGTCCCATCGGCAAGCTCGACGATGGCGTCGTACTTCTCGTGCTCGTAAAGGACAGGGAAGAGCTTGCGGAGGCCCGAGCTGCGCGCCTCTGGCGACAGGCGCAACAGCAGTGCCACCGCTGCGCGAACCACCTCGTCGGTCGGGTGGCGGGTGACCGTTTTGGCGGCGACACGGATGTGAAACGGGCGGATGCCAATCGTGGCCACCTGACGGTCGATCTCCTTGAACGCGGCCATCGGAGACTCCTCGTGCAGCGACTTCATCGCCACTGCGGCCAGCACGACAGGGTCCTCGCTGTTCAGGCCGCGCGACGTCATTTCCGCGAGCAGACCCGGCATCTGCTCCGCCCCGCTGCACATAATCAGCTCCGCGTACACGCTCTCGTCGACATCGCTCGACGCCGTCAGCTGCCTCAGCAGGGTGCGCCGCAAGGCGCCTCTCTCGGCGCTGGCGATGAGTAGCTTCGCCTGCTGGCCCATTCGCCCAGACTCGGTGAGGCTCTGACTGGCATAGGCCACCACCTCCTTGCGAGGCCCCTCCTCAAGGACGAAGCAGTGACGCAGCAGCGCGAGGTCTGCCGCGTCGCTGCGGCTGCGAAAGTGAGGCCGGCACTCCTTGGCCAGCTCGAGGGCCGCAGCCCACTGCTGATTGAGAACGAGAAGCGGCAGCGCCTTGAGGATCAGCCTCTCGTCAAGGTGCCGCTTCTCGGCGGGCGACAGGGCCTCAAAGGCCTCGAGGAACGACGTGCCCCCAGAAAGGTGCAGGTGCGCCCTGCGCACGAGCGGCTCGGACAGCCTTGCCTTCTCCACGGCGCCAAAGACGGCGTTTATCAGGTCGCGACGCTGCGACTCTGGCGCCCGGCTAATGTGGTACGCCGTAGACGCGATGGCCGCAGGGAGCAGCGCCGTCGTCCGCGTCTTCACGTCCAGCATCTTTTGGAGCACGGCCACCGCCGACGAAGCCGAGTTCGCTTTGTAGAGGTCAAGCAAGAGGGCGCTGCCAGCGGTGGGCTCCGCCTCAAACGTCACCGACTGGGTGCGCCGGTCCGCCCATTCCTGGCCGAGCGTCTCGTGCTCCTTCTCTCGTACGGCCGCCAGCCGCAGCTGCTCCTCCTCCTCCCGCTTCCTCTGCAAACGCTCCATCTCACGCTCGCGCTGCTGCTCCCACACATCCACCGAAAGCTCCGCCGTGGCCGCCGCCGCCCCGTCTGCTCCCGGGCCGTCCGACGACTCCGCCGCCGCCGTGGATGCCTCCCCGGCCGGGCTCTCCACCGCGATGGGAATGCTAATCACCGGCGTCGGCCTCCGCGCCGGAATCGGTGACTCCGCAGCAGCAGCAGCAGCGGCCGGTGTCTGCACCACCACGACGTCGAGCGCCGGCTGTGGTGCTACGCTCTGTCGCACCTCGAAGACCGGAGTGTCCTCCGTGATCAGCACCTCCTCCACCGCGGCGGGCCGCGAGTCTGCGGCGGTGGCGGTCGCGCCGGCGACTGCATCGTCCGCCTCGACGAACAGCGGCGGCGACGCGGCGGCGCGCGCGGTCGGTGCGGGCACCACCGAGGGCTTGGCTGCGCGCGCAGTCTCGTCAGGGAACAAGGAGCTCAGGCTCGGGAGCGGCGGCAGCGGCGCCGATTGAGGAACCTCTTCCCTTCGAAAACTACTCTCCAGCTTACCCACTGGCGTTGCGGGCATCGAGGGAATGTCGATGAGCGGCACCTTCTTCGCTATGCTTCGCTCCCGCCCCGGTGTGGCGCGTGTGTGCTGCGGCGCCGGTGTACGCTGTGTTGCCAGAAACTCGGAAACCTTGTAGGAGACGCCACCGAGAGACCCACCACGCTTCTTGCTTTGCGCCTGAATGCTCTTCAGCTGCTGCGCATACTGCTTGCTGCTTTGTTCAAGCGGCTGTACCGCGCCGGTGCGCTGCGCCGAGTCGAACAGAACCCGTGCCGCCGCCGCCAAACCCGATGTCGGGCCTTTTTGCAGTGGCGGCATCGCTTTCCCACAGCTACTGCGACAGCGACGAGCAGCCGAAACGCGCGCCGTAAAACATGGACAGAGTTCCGATTGTGATGAGAGGAGCATGTAGAGGAAGCGAAGAAAAAAAAAAACGTTGGCAGCTGTGCACTGTGCAGTGGGTACACGGCAATCGCTCTCATCTGCGCGCTGACGTGCACAGCGCACGACAAAACTGCGGGCCGCACCGGTGGCTTCCAGAGCCGTCCCGCTTTCTTTTTTTTTTCGTTTTTGCTAACCTGTTCTCTCGAACAGCACCGATGCGGGTCTCTTCTTCCTTTTTTGGGCGGTGTTCAAGCGTCGGCAATTTCTCTTCTTCGTAGCGCTTCGTGTGCCTCTGGCGCCGCCTTCAGTGGCGCTTCGACTTTCTATGAGCAGGGAGCAGACAACCAAGAAAAACAACACGGCGGTGCGCGCCTTTTCCGATCACAGGTGGAGCGCAGCGCCGTACGTTGCCCCAAACGCGTCATGCAGACGGCACGCGTCCACGACCATCTGATACGGCTGCAGCAGAGACACATGCACGTCTTCCGTCGACTCCAGCAGCTCCTCGACCGAGTGCACCGGAATGCGGTCGTCCCCAACCGACACCTCGACAAGAGAAACTTGCCGCAGCAGCTCAATCTCCTCGAGAAACGCCACACGCGAGATGCACCGTGCCGTGCCCATGCATGCCCGCTGCGCCTGCTGCGTGATGGCAAGCACCCGCTCCAGCGGTAGTCGGCAGTCCACCTCCCGCCGCTTCACCAGCTCCTCCGTCTCCTTGCCAAGAACCGCCACCGTGATGAAAAGTACCGGCGCCCGCATCGTCGTGATGAACTCGACAAATCGGTCGTGGAAGATGTGCCGCACAACCGTGTGGATCTCACGCAGCGTGATGATGCCGTCCTGCCTGGAAGCGTCCACCGAGACGTCCTGCATGCGCATGAGTACGCTGCAGATGGCTGCCGAGGCGGACTGCAGCAAGCGCCGCACGTCCCCATAGTGCGACGCCGTCTGCGTGCACAGCTGATTCACCGCCTGGTCGGCAAACAGCTTCGGCTTGATCGCGCCGACGCGGTGCAACAAAATCTCGCGCAACTCCTGCGTGCCGTAAGAGGAGAACACCAGCTGGTTGATCACGCCGAGACGGCTCTTCGTCTTGGCGTCAAGCCGCAGGTCCATGCTGTTGGAGATGGTGATGAGTTTGCAGTTGGCGTACGGCAGCGTGAGCCAGTCGACAACCTTGAACAGACCCTTGGCATGCTTTTCAAGAATCTTGTCCACTTCGTCGACGACAATGACACAAAGAGCCGGCTGCCGGCCGCCCCATCCGTGTCGGAAGCGCTTCTCGATTCGC
The DNA here is from genome assembly GCA_030849075.1 of Zelonia costaricensis. NCBI lineage: Eukaryota > Euglenozoa > Kinetoplastea > Trypanosomatida > Trypanosomatidae > Zelonia > Zelonia costaricensis. The sequence continues at coordinate 104,162 of JASAOO010003540.1, forward strand.
GACGCGCACTGCGCCACCGGACACTGCTCGGCCGCTCCAAGACGCGCGCGCGTCAGGTGGTGGTGCAGCGTGTAGTACATGTCGGCGCTCTTTTGCACCACGAACCCATTCAGGAACACGGCGGTCGGCTTTGCGCCCTGTCGCGAGGCCAGCTGCGCCAAGGCGTAGTTCACCGTGGCCGTTTTGCCCGTACCCGGCATTCCGAAAATCTGCATGGTGTGATGCTGCGGGTCCGCGAGAAACTCCTCGATAGCACGTGCGTGGTCGCCACGGCACACGAGGTCCTTCGTCGAGATGGCACTTGAGACGCTCAGAGACTGCACCCCTGCCATTAGCGCGCGCACCACGTCGTCTTGCTCCGTCGCGTGCCGGCTCCGCTTCATCACCCTTTCTGTCCTCGGGCCTGGGAATACTCGTGGAGCCGTTGTGAGGCGGGAGAATGGCGACCAAAAGAAAAAAAAAAAAGACAAAAGGACATCAGAGTGAAGGACAAATGAGAGACCACGACACACGAAAAGACTCCTTGGCACTTACCTCAGCCTCCACAGCGTGCGACAGGATCGCTGCAGCCTCCCGAACCGCCGAAAAAAAAAATGCGCCTTCGAGATATTGGGCAAGAGTGTGGCACCTTGCATCGCATTGAGCTCCGCAGCTTCCGTCACCGTCAGCTTATGCGCCCATCCCACCACAAGGGCCTTGCATTTACCATTGTTTTCTTTTTCTCATTGTGCCTTGAGCGAAACAGTAGCAAGCAGAATTCGTTGCTTCCTGAAGCTAGCGAGCGACGCACACAAGAGGTGAACAAAAATGAAGGGGGATACAATCAGCCGCTTCCAATACCGAAAAGGGCATGCAGCAGAGTGCGGTGCTTTAGCAGCTTGTCCGCCGTGACAAGATCAATTTTGCCTTCGCGCACAAAGTAGAGCTCGCGCCACATCGGCAGCACACCAAAGTAGCGGAATCCGCTGTTCCCATACTCACCCATGCCACGGTCCCACTTAAACTTGCGCTGGAACGTGCCCTCGTCGATCTTCTCAATCGCGACGGGGTCGAGGTATCCTTTCTTCACGAACGCCGCTTCGTCCTTTAGCAAGTCGTGGACGCGGTCGCCGTGATGCATGCCACCCCACGGGCAACCCATAGACGCGCCAGGTGCCAGCAGCTCATACGCCTCCTCGCCCTTGCCTTCCCGGCGCAGACGCAGAAATTCCTCCACGACCTCCATGTCAGGCAGCGAGAGCCTTGAAGGGTTACGAACGGCTACGGGAAAACAAAGAAAAAAAACGTCACCCAGCTGAGTGCGTGTCGACCGTGAGGCCGTTGAGAAGCAATGGAAGCAGAAGGCTGGAAAGCACAGGATTGGCCTAGAGAGAAGCTGTGCTTACGGTCCTAAGTTGTGGAGCCCTATGCTAGAGTGATACTACCCAGACAGTGCTACTATAGTCTGTTCTGCTACTGTGCGTGCCTGCGTCGTGGCTTCTCTGACGACCGGACGTTGCAGCTTTGAGATCGAAACAAGTCCGTGCGCTTGTAACACGCACCCCACCACGAGTTGAGAGCAGGAATAATTGATCGATGAAGCGAAAGGTGGGAGGTGCAGCTCTTCGCGATAATTCTATACACATGAAAAGAGGGCTAGTAAAGTGCAGCATTTTCTGCTACGTGTAGCCGTCAAAAGAGACTCCAAGACGCCGCTCCCTGACGCGGCCACTCCCCCATAGAAGAATACAAAACACCCACTCTTCAGCGTTCAGATCGTTTTCTTTTTTTTTTTCACTTGAAGGACTTCTTTTTTCTTCAATTATTGTGAGCTGAAAAACCCAGGCCACCTCAGAGCACGACCCATAGCAGCACAATACACAGGTGTGAAGGTGGAAAGCCTCGCCGCAGCGCTCGGCTACCGATGCTTGCGGAGGAAGGCGTCACGCGGCGAGCAGCTCTCGTACTCGGCAACCACAGCGCGGTGAAAATCCGCCTTCTCCCGCTCGCTCGCTTCGATCGCCTTCCTAGCACGGCCCGCGAGCACCGCAGGATAAGTTGGATCGAGCGTCATGCGAACAGCCTCCGCCACGTCGTCCTCCGGCTCGTCCGTCTGCTCCTGCAGCATCTGCACCAGCCGCCTCTTGTAGTCGCCCCAGTCGCCGCCCATTACTCGTACGTGCTCCTTCAGCGCCTTCTGCCTCTCCAAGCCAACGTTCTTTGTCCGCCACCGATCCATATTCGGCGGCTTTGCACCGGGAATGCCGTGGATGAAGCCGAAGTGTTGGATTGCCTCCGTTTTGTGCAAAACCCACAGCTCCGACCGCAGCTTCCGCTTCAACTCCGGGTGGCACTCGATTGCAGGGTCCATGAACTTGGTGCGAATGTTGCCGGAGTACCGTGCAGGTGCATCGTAGTAGTCCAAAATGACAAAACGCCGGTTTGCTTTGACCTCGTACTCGATGGGGTGAGGCAAAGCCGGGAAAAGCAGCGAGTTGATGTTGGTGCAGCAAATGGCGACGACACCGTTTTCCGTCAAGTGCGGAGCAACCTCCTCAAAAAACGCCTCCAGCTTTCCAGCATACCCCTGCGCCGTCGGCGCGAACAGGTCATTTTCCCCGTCCCACAACGCCGACACGAGCTCTTCGTCAGGGTAAAAGACCACAAGATCGTATTTCCCTTTTCGGCCAGCCCCTGCAGCCTCCTCAGTGACCGCAGGGAAATCAGCCGCAACCTGGAAGCTCACGTTCGAGAGCAGCGGAGACTGGGCAGCGTCCTTGCGGCACATGGTCACGAAGCGGGGCCGTGAATCGACGCCGCGCACCATCGGTACGTGGCACAGTTTCGTCGCAAACGCCAGTACCCCAGAGCCAGCGTTCAGGACGAGCGCCTTGTTCAGCATCAGCGGTCCTCGAAAATTCTGCAGCCAGTTTTTGAGCAGCAGAATGGGCTCTTGCGTGAACTTCGTGGGCGTCACGGCACCGTACGGAGGGTGCAGCCGGATTCCCTTGGGCAGCGCCGGCTTAGCCCCTACGCCCTGCTCGAAAGCTGAGAAGCTCCGGATGAGATGAACGTATTCAGAGTACAGGAGGTGTGTGTGCTCTGCGACAGGAAAATACTCCTCAACAAACGCCTGAAAGCGGCGCCACAGGACTTGCGACCACTTATAGTTGTCGAAGTACAGGTTTTGTACGCCGAAGCTCTGGTTGAGCTCCGGATCGTTGAAGTCGTCCAGTGTCCAGAAGTCTCGGCGAATGAGCACGCGCCCGAGTATCTCTTTTTCGCGCAAAAGCAGGTTGAGCACGTCTTGCGCGGAGACAACTGGGAACTCCGAGCGACAAAGAGCTCGCACGCCAATGCTCGTCTTGTGCACCGCCTCGATGTGATTCAGTGGTGCCACGAAAAAACCGCGCTTGAGCAGCGCGTACACTGCGTCAATGGACTCGGTCCCGTCCAGTGGGATGTAGCCCAGTGGGTAGCGCACCGGGTCTGGCGTCGCGTCTGGCCGGAGAGACAGCGAGCGACCAAAAGCGGCGCGAGCCGCGACGGCGATGAGACGCCGCATTGTTCTACAGAGAAGAGAAAAAGAGGGTGCAGGAGTGAGGATTGGAGGACTCCGCCGCTGCGCATAGGAGCTGCTGCCCGTACAAGACGAGGGATTCAAGTAATACGTCGAATACAGCTGACATGAAGGTTTGCAATACCAGGCTGAAGTAACGATTGTCGTTTCTATTGTTTTTGACCGTGGGCGATGCCTTCCGAGACGCAAGACTCAACCTCAGGCCGCCGTAGGGGTAAGGGGGGCGCATCTGAAAGCCACCGGCGCGGGTGCGACATGCGGGGGGAGGGTACGCCGGTGTTCATCCACGGAGGACCGACCCTTGGGAAGCAGGTGCGCGTTGGGGGGGGTGGGGGGGAGGTCGCCGCGCGGTGGCCCCTGGGGGGGGGGCCGCGAGGCCAACCACGCCGCGCCAGACGCCTGACCCGACCAACCCACCGCTGCCCAGAGGGGCTCGCGGGCGGAAGGCGGCGCGGCGCGACAATGACGGTGGCGCGGTCTTGGCGCTGGCCAGTGGGTTGGCGGCGGCGACCACAACGACAACGGCGGCGACTGCGGCGGCTCCCGGCAACCAGGCGCCACCA